>QEPC01004899.1:1107956-1126830 GCA_003113815.1 Sphenodon punctatus
CAAGTAGGCGGGGCCCAGGCCGTTCAACACCAACACCTTGAATTGAGCCCAGAAGACTATAGGCAGCCAGTGCAGAGAGCAAAGCACCGGTGTAATATGCTCCCGGCGGCCCATCATCATTAGGAGACAGGCTGCCGCATTCTGCACCAGCTGCAGCCTCTGAACCAGCACCAAAGGTAGTCCCATGTAGAGTGCATTACAGTAGTCCAATCTTGAGGTAATAAAAGCATGGACGATCGTGGTTAGGTCGGAGTCCGAGACATACGGCCGATACGTGGGGTCCAGACTGTTTAGGGTTTTATAGGTCAAAACCAACACCTTGAACTGTGCCCGGAACGCTATTGGCAGCCAGTGCAAACTCTTAAGCACTGGTGTACTGTGTTCCCAGCAACTGACCCCTGTCAAGAGGCAGGCCACCACATTCTGCATGAGCTTCAGCCCCAAACAGTCTTTAAGGGGACCCTCTGTAAAGCGCATTGCAGTAGTCCAGCTTCGAGGTAATGAAGGCATGGATGATGGTGGTGAGATCTGTATCTGAAAGAAAGATGTAGCCAGATCAGATGGAGATGGTGAAAGGCATTCCTGGCCACAGCCACAACCTGATGTTCCAAACACAGCTCGGGATTCAGGAGCACCCCAAGGCTGCGAACCTGAGTAACCAGGGAAGACTGGACCCCATTAATGATGGGAGTCCCAATCCTCCCAAGGTCACAGAGTTGGCCAACCATCATCACTTCAGTCTTGACTGGATTCAGCTTCAGTTGCCTCAGCTGTATCCAGTCTCCACTGGGAGCCAGGCACTGAGTAAGCACAGAGACTGGAGGACCTGGGCCAGATGAAAAAGATAAATAGATTTGGGTGTCATCCATATATTGATGGAAACACACCCCAAGTCTACTCTACACATTGAATAGGAGGCGAGATGAGATGGAACCCTGCAGGACCCCACAAGAGAGGGGACAGGAGGAGGAGGAACAAATCACCCATCTCCACCTTCTGGAACCTCCCCAACAGAAATGAGTGGAATCACTCAAGAGCCATCCTGCAAACCCCTACCAGGTCCCAGTCATGTCATCAGAACCTCATGGGCAACTGTTTCAAAGGCCACTGAAAGATCTAAAATGATCAGCAGGGCACAATTTCCTGTTAATCTCTCGGCGAAGATCATCGACCAGTGCCACAACAAGCACAGTCTCAGTGCTATATACCCAGGACAAAAGCCAGACTGACATGGATCCGGGAATCTGATCGCATCAAGATGCCCCTGAAGTTGCCTGGTGACCACTCGTTCAATAACCTTTCCTAAAAAGGGGAGGGTAGAGACGGGGCGATAGCTTTCTAAGGAGTCAGCGTCAAGCAATGGCTTTTTTGTGCAGGGGCTGAACAACTGTCATTTTAAGGGCATCTGGTACGCTTCTGTCCCAAAGAGAGGCACTGGCAATCTCTCAGTTCCAGCAGAGGCCCCAATCTCTCCTGGCTGGCTTTCACCAACCAGGACGGGCATGGATCTAATTTGGGATCTCACACATTGCCCCAAACACATCCTCCATATCGGTGGACAACACCAACTGCAACCAATCCCAAAAAACAGGACAAGGCTGAGCCTCCACAGCCCCAAACTCAGAGTCTTATTTATTTATTTATTATTTATTTACTAAATTTATACCCTGCCCCTCCTGAATACAGCTCGGGGCAGCTTCCAATAATACAAAAATACATATAAAAACAGATATAAAACAATTTAAAACAAATCAAAACAATTTAAATGTTTTAAAACAGGGCCCCGGGATACAATTTAGCATAAAAACAATAAACAGGGTTGGGGAGATAACAAACCCTACCCCCCACCCCCCACCCCAAAGGCCTGGGCGAACAGCCTGGCAGCCCCTAAGTTGAGGTGAATACAAGCGATTTTGAGAGTTGGTGTTAAATTCCTCACCATGGGCAGAAGATGACTCAACCTCCAGAGAGAGGCGGCCCAGATTAACCAAGCTGTTCACTGTCCAGAACAGCTCTGCTGGACAAGACTTTGCAGACGCTATGGTAGCAGAGACCAGAGCACCTCACTGCCACCAGTCCTTCAAGGCCACACCATAGTCCTTCAAGGCTGATCAATGGTGCAATCAATTGGCTTCCACACAAGTCGAACTAACCCCCGGTATACTGGTTGTCGTCCCCATTTTCCAACTTCCAGTAATGATTTTCTGACTTGTCATCCCAATTCCTGTATCGATTTATCAATTTAACAATCAGTAAGTTGGTAACAGTAATACCTGGTATTTGGGGGAAATCGGGTGCCAGACAGGCACTCAGGTAGCCTATAGGGCACCCAACAGGGTAGTTGAAATTGTGGGTATTACCCAAAGGTAGGAAATTAGTTACCCATTTCAGCTCTAGTACAGAGGCAGATCACAACACAGAAGGATCAGACTAAATATTATCTGGACAATCTAGACGCATCTAAGTCAACTCAGGAGTCAGATATATCTGGACTCCCCATCACAGGAGGCCTTTAAAAATAGGGAGCATTGGATCCCGCAGGGCTCTGTCGCAGGCCCGGTGCTCTTAAACATCTATGTTAGCCACTTGGATGAAGAAGTGGAGGAAATTTGCAGATGCCACGAAACTGGGAGGGGTAAGCTAAGACCTTGGAAGATAGAATTAGAATCCAATAACCTTGATAGATCGGAAACCTGGGCTGAAATTAACAAAATGCAACTCAAAAGGAGATAATTGTAACGTTCTACATTTAAGGAAGAAAAACCCCCACAAATGCACATATATAAGCTGGGGGATAGCCGACTCAGCAGCAGCACATGTGAAAGGGATCTAGGGTTGATCACAATTTGAACATGACTCAGCACTGTGATGTGGGCTGCAGAAAAGGCTAAGAATTTTAAGCTGCAGAAGCATCGCTTCCAAGTCAGTGGGAGTATTAATTTTGTTCTATTCTGCATGGGTGAGACCAGGGCCAGCCTTACCACAGACGGCCCCCACAGTGGCCCGTTTTCACCAGGGCAGTGAAACCCTGGTGGCACCCCCTCACTCCCTCCCAGCAGGGCCCCAAACATGACTCCTTCCAGGGCTCTGTGCAGGGTCTGCATTATATCTTTGCCTTGGGCCCTGCAAATTCCAAGGCTGACCTTGGGGGAGACCTCAGCTGGAGTACTTTATCTTGTTTGGGTCACCTCATTTTAAGAAGGACATTGACAAACCGGAGTGCGTTCAGAGGAGAGAGACGAAGATAATAAGTTCTGTGAGGAGAGGTTGAAGAAACTGGGTATGCTTAGCCTAGAAAAGAGAAGATTCTGGGGAGACAGGATCGCATTTTTTAAATATCCAAAGGTCTGCCACAGAGAACTCTTCGCCACTGCCACAGAGGGTGGGGCTAGAAATATACAAGAAGATAAACTTCAGCTAAATATCAGGAAAGACTTCCTAACAGTCAGAGCCGTGCGGCAATGGAACAAGTTGCCTAGGGAGGTTGTAGGTTTTCTGTCGCTGGAGGGTTTTCAAAGAGAGGCTGGACAACCATCTGTCCGGGATGTTACAAGCCGTAGCCCTCCTGGATGACCCTCAAGGCCTTCCCATCTCTATGATTCTCTCACTTGCCTGAGGTAACAAACCAAGTTGGCAGCAGAACAATCCTGGCTCCCAGTCCAACACACCATCCTGCCTTTCCTTTGTCAGACTCTTTCCTAATATTGCTGCCAGCGGTCCTCTCCCAAAGGTCATTGCATTGGAAGATGGCTAGATTTGGACCTCTCCTGGTCTACCAGCAACGGCACATCCCATAGCGGAGGGACTGTCCGCTGGAATAAGCCTGTGGCTTTTGTTCCCAGAGGCCTTTGGTAGCTCCTGTTGGCCACAGCCAACATGTGGCGGCATGCAGAGAGAAACTCTCTTTGAGAAAGCTAGTCCTTTGCGCATTAAGGGCTTTAAAGATAAAGACCAAGGTCTTGGGAATGGATATGTCTGTTCATGCACACGCTCACTAGTTTTAGTTGGGAAATAGTCAAGCCTATTAAGTTTTCTTGTGATGGGGCTATCCCGTTAATCGTTAACGAGCCATTTAGCAACTGATTGGCTGCTTCCTCGCAAAGATGGCAGCCCTTCTGTGTCGCCCCTCTCTGCCAGAGATAGTCCTATCAGCAGAACGGCCACTCAGATTCCCACTATTAAGGCAAATCTTGCTGTCATAATTCTAGTAGTTCATGCGTCTCCTAATCACATGTTTTATAGTCGGCAAAAATGCCCCATGGGAGCTGATTAAAGGTTTATGAGAACCAAGAAAATCTGATAGGATTTGGGTTGAATCCTACCAGTTTTAAGTTTCCTATCCATAAGCTTTTAAGTACTCACAAGCCATGGTTTGGTTTCTATCTCGTTTGCAGAAGGGTGGCTGTTTTTCTTATTATTTTTTTTATTTATTTTTTTAAAGAGTGAAAAAAATATAAAAACAACATAAATCTCAGAGCCGAGATTTAAAAAAAATGATCATCAGATTTGGGTAAGATTTATTTTCCTCTTTAAAGGGAGAAAAAAAGCTTTATACAATCACAATATAAATGCATTACCCAAAAAAGCATTTTAAATTTATATGCTAAAAGAAACTGTCCACTGACCTGGCGTTTCTCTTCTACCTGAGAAATTCAAGCAATTTAACTCATTCGCCACCGGTGGGTGGTTCTTGTTTGACTGCAGATTTGCCTCGGTTACAGCTAGAGCTGAAAAATGTATCCACAAAAATGAGTATACCCATCAAAATTGTGGGACTCAACACAGCCAGCTAACATCAGATGCTAATCGATACCTGATTAGTGCCCGGAAGACTACCCAGTGCACCGATTTACCATTTTTGTCCTAATTTTCCAACTGCTGTTAAGGGTTTTCCAACTTCTGGGACTGATTTTCTAATTTCCATCTCTGTTCTGTTTTTTTCAGCAGTCCATCCCAATTCCTGTGATTCCAGAAATGATAGGACCTCTTTCCCTAGTACCTCTTTAAGGACATAAGAAGTGCCATACTAGGTCAGACCAATGGTCCATCCAGCCTGACAGCCTGTCTCTGACAGTGGCCACTCTTGGTTGCTTCAGAAAAGTATGCAACAAGTAACAATGGAGTGATCTATGCCTTGCTTTTCACTCCCAACTATCAGAAATTACCGCCCCCGACCAACTTGACTAAAAGGCATTTTATAGACCTATCCTCTAAGAACATATCCAATCCTTTTTTAAACCCAGTTATGCTATTGGCCTTGACAACATCCATCTGGCAACAAGTTACACACAAGTTAATTGTACATTGAGTGAAAAGTACTTCCTTTTATTTGTTTTAAATCTTCGGCTAGTTCATTTTATAAACTGTCCCCTAGTTGCAATAGCATTTGAGAGGGTACATAACAGCTCTGTTTACTTTTTGCAAGACAGTTATGATTTTGTAATTATATCCCCTCTCAATTCTCTCTTCTCAAAGCTGAAGAGCCCTAGCCCACCAAGCCTTTCCTCGTACGGAAGCCATTCCATAAACTTGATCATTTTGTTGCCCTCCTGTGCACATTTTCCAGTTCTATCATCTCTTTTTTGAGATGGGGCCACCAGAATTTCACAAAATAGTACAGGTGGGGTAGATTTTATAGTGGCATTAAGATATTTTTTGTGGTATACTCTATCCCCAATAATTCCTAACATTCTGCTAATCATACCTACAGTGCTACTAAGCGCACGCAGTGCTTTACAGTTGGAGATTTTCAGAGACCGATCGTTGCCCAGTGGGCTTACAATCTAAGCTGGGTGAGGGGAGCACAGGGACACACACACATTCCCATTTTACAAATGGGGAACTGGGGCAGAGGCTTGCCCAAGGCCACCTAGTGAGTTCCTGCCTAGGGTGGGATTTGAACCCTGGCTTCGCAGGTCCAAATCAAGCCTCTTAGCCATGATACCACATGGCCTCAGCCACCCATTGAACTGATGTCTTCAACAAACTGCCCACAATGGTTCCAAAATTATTTTCCTGAGTGGTAACACCTGATTTAGAACCTAGCCCAATGTAGGTAGAATTAGAATTATTTTTCCCTACGTACATCATTTTGCACTTGTCAACATGGAATTTCACGTACCATTTTGTTATTCAGTGGCCCATGGGTGCAAGATCTTCCTGTAATTCCTCATAGTCCACCTTAACGATCTTGACTAACTTTACATCATCTGCTGATTTGGTCACCATGTTCTTTAACTCCTTTTTCAGACCATGAATGAATACATTAATCAATACCGATCCTAACACAGACCCCTGAGGCACCCCACTATTTACTTCTCTCCATTGTGAAAACTATTTAGTCCTACCCTTTGTTTCCAATTCTTTCACCCGTTACCAATCCATGCTTAGCACATTGCATTTCCTTGTATGGTATTTTTAGAATCTTTTCATTTGGCACCTAACAAAGGAGTTTCTCCAATCATTTTCCCCCACCAACCCCAATTTAAACTCAGGCAGCCACATGGTGACCCTCCCTACTATTAACTATCTATTAACCCTAATGGGGATAAGGATGCATCAACAGTAACGTTGGGTAAAAACAAACATGCAGGCGGTGCAGCGACTCCCCAGCCTGGGAAACAGCAGACACCCCTCCCCAGGACAAGGAGGGGCACTGAACACATGTGCCCATGGCTGGAGAGCCGTCCTGCCTCCCGCATGCCCCAAATAGAGCGGGAAGCTCAGCAAATGTGTGGGTGATCACTCCCATCCCCCTCCTAGTGCCCCGGCCCCTACCGTGGCAGCCAGCCATGGCGTCCCCCACGGACAGGAATGATTGGCCACTAGAGCTGCCTGTCATGACAGGGGAGGCCTGGAGGCGTGCCATGGGCATGGTCAGCCGCATATCTTTTCATTCTCCTGTCAGGGGAGGGTGGGGGAGGATTCTCTGGCCGGTTGGGCGCACATCAGTTCAGTGCTCCGACCTGGCTGGGGGCAGAACCCCTTCCCCAGGCTGTTAATTAATTATTATTAATTATTATTATTATTATTATTATAGCACCAGCAGTGTACCTTGCACTGTACAATGAATAGTTATAGAAAGGTCCCTACCCCAAGGATCTTACAATCTAAGAGAGACAAGACATGGGGAGACATGGGAGTGGTGACTATCAGGAGAGAAGAGGAGACATTCATGGGGTTGAGAAAATGCAGGTGGCACGTGCTTCACTTAGTTACAGGGAAGAGATTCTGAGGGAGGGAGGGGAGAGGCTGCAATTTCACTCATGACGAGCGAGGGAAAGCCTGACGGAAGAGGTAGGTTTTCAGGAAGGATTTGGAAGGAAGGGAGCAGAGCAAATGTAGCCAGGGAGGGAGTTCCAGGCATAGGGGGCAGCGAGAGAGAAGGGGCAAAGACATTTAGAGCAGCAAGGGAGTCGTGAGCAGGTGGGGGTGGGGGCAGAGGAGGAGCGAAGCTCCCGGGCAGGAATGTGGCAGGATACAAGAGTGGAGAGAGCGGATACAAGAGTGGATACATGGCGGGGAGCAAGGCCATGAAGAGCCTTGAAGGTGAAGACCAGGAGCTTGTGTTGAACGTGTTCATGCAGAGGAAGCTAGTCCAGAGTGGAGAGTGGCAGCTGAATGTTCCCAAAGCAACGAGCAAGGTGGATGACTTTTGGCAGTGCCGGCTGCACATCTGCTTTTACGCGATGTTGCCAGGTCAGATCAAATAACAAATGCCACCGTTTTGACAGGTTTACCCGTTTTTGCAGGTACTTGTTCCAAATGGGGTGACTTCCAATAGTGCTACTCTGGAGTAAGTGGTTTGTGGCTCATGGCCGAAGTGTATCAAGTCCATTGTAAAGAGCACCATGGTGTCTCATTCTGTATTCCCCTACAATGGGCAACAGATAATGTGATGCTTGGCTTGCTGTGAACAGGAGTTCCCATGGACACTCTGCAGATGAATATTTCAACAGAACAGCCATCCAACAATTGCTATAATTTTCTGTTTTATCTCCTGTCCCATTAAACCCACGGCGCTTTATGTAGGAACCCAGGGTTTTTTTTACATGCCGACCTACTCCACCATGTCTTTTCTGGGGCTTATTTTTAATCCACAGATTTAAGCCAGATTTCCAGAACCAACTGCACAAAAATGTGTGCCTCTGATCTGTACATTTTACTTACTGCAATTGTAGTGGGTTCAAAACAAGGTTAGTGAAATTCATGGAGGATAGGCCCATCGCTGGCTATTTGCCAAGAGGGAAAGGGACCCAATTTTATGCTCTGGATATTTTAAACCTCTGACAGTCCAAAGCTGGGAGTGAGTGACCGGGATAGGTTCCCCCCATTGTTGCCCTGTGGCTTATACACTTGCTCTAAACCATCCATTTCTGGCCACTGTTGGAGACAGAGTACTGGACTAGCTAGACCAGTGGTCTGACTTCATGTTGTTGTTCTTGTTATTTTATTCATTGATTATTTATATAGTGCCAGCAATGTGCCTGGGACTGAACAATTGTGATAAGAGACAGGTCCCTGCCCCAAAGGGTTTACAATCTGGAGTGGACGAGGGAAAGGGCGACAAAGGAGAGGGACAAATACGGAAAGGCAGGGATACAGTCATGAAGTTGAGAAGTTGCAGGCACACCCCCTTGGCTTTAGTTAATCGAATATTAGTCGTCCAGCTGGACAGTTGCAGCACTGTCTTAAAATATTCTCGATCCTCTGTGACTTCAACCTTGGTTCCTCCCACCCGGTCTACTTGGTCTGCCAGTTTGTGGATATTTTGGCAAACGTTAGCACAGAGAGAGGAAAGAAGCTTGCTTCAACCCATTTATTCGCACACTTAAATGCTCTGCCTTTCGCCCAAGACAAAGGGTGTTTTTAAACATTGTAAAATCATAGAGTTAATAGAGTCCAGCCCTCGATTTGCCGCAGGATTTGCCATACCCAGATCATCCCAGACATAGGCTCATCCACCCTCTTGTTTAAAATCTCCAGAGAGAGTGTAGGGTTGTCATGTTTAGGTCCCTAAGTGATGGAGAGGGAAGCAAAATGTTTCTCAAATGAGATCTTTTATTGGACCAATAAAAAAAAAATATCCTTCGAACCATTTTGCTTCCCTCTCTTAAATGATCGAGAGGGAATTCACAGTTTTTCTAGGTAGTCTGTGCCATTGCCTGGCTGTCTTTACTAGGGCTGAAATGAGCATTTATTTTGTTCTCGCGAGATAGCTCATGAGATTTTGTGCCAGGCCTGAGAACTTGCTGAGATCTTGGGAGTTATCTCTGCACATGAGCAAAATGGCCACTGGGGCCATTCTGTGTGTACGCAGTCCTTTTCCAAAATGACGCCAGCCTCCTCTGCACATTAATTATTAATTATTATTATTATTATTATTATCATCATCATCAAGCATGTATATAGTGCCAGCAATGTACCTGGCGCTTTACAAAGTAATGGAATAGACACAGTCCCTGCCCTAGGGCTTAGAATCTGAGAGATCCCCTGGTCCGCCACAGAGAAGTAGACCGGCGAGAGACCCATCGGCTGGAGGAGCCAGGGGAGTTCATGACGGAGCAGGGGGAGGAGGCAGGGCTCTAAAAGACCCCTTTTGGGGGTTATTTTTCAAGTGCTGGGGGAGGGAGGGCTGTCTCAATATTCTTGCTGTTCTCTGAGACAATCTAGTCAGTTTCACAGCTCGTTCTCATTTGCAAGAATGAGCCAAGAACCACCCTGATTCTCGCCAAGAAAAGCAAGAATCTGAGAATCAAGTTTTAGCCCTAGTCTTTACAGACAGAAGTTCCCGCTGAGGTTCAATCACCTCTTGTCCTGCCCTCCGAAGTAAGAGAACATTTGTTCTCCCATCTTCTTGATGACGGCCTTTCAGATATTTGTAGACCGTGTTCATATCCTCCTTTAGAGTGTTGATAGCCCACTGGAGTCTGGGATCGGTCCAGGAAGCCCCCACTCACGTGTTCAGCATGTCCAGCCTAACAAAAGGCAACCTACAATGCTGGGTTCTAAATTAGGAGTTACCACTCAGAAAAACAGAGACAAAGTAGTAATATGAGATCTCTGTTGCCTATATTTTGGGACCAACACGGCAAAATCTACTTTCACTACACTCAGGAAAAGGATCTTGGAATCACTGCGGACAATACATTGAAATCCTCAGCTGAGTGTGCGGCGGCAGTCATCAAAAAAGCAAACAGAACGTTAAGAATTATTCAGAAAGAGAGAGAGAATAAAACTGAAAATATAATGCCTCTCTATAAATCGATGGTGCAGCCGCACCTTGAATAGTGTGAGCTGTTCTGGTCACCCCACCTCAAAAAAAGCTATAGTAGAACTAGAAAAGGTACAGAAAAGGGCAACAAAAATGATCCAGGGACAGCTTCTGTACGAGGAGAGGCTTGAAAGGTTGGGGCTCTTCAGCTTGGCAAAGAGACGACAGAGGGGATAAGATAGAAGTTTATAAAATTATGAGTGGTGTGGAACGAGTAAATATGGAGCAGTTATTTTACCCTCTCAGATAGTGCTAGAACTCCATGGAATGAACTGGTGGTAGATTTAAAACAAATAAAAGAAAATGTTTTTTCACCCTATGGACAATTAACTTCTCAAGGTCAGTAGTGTAGCTAGGTTTTTAAAAGGACTGGATAAGTTCTTGGAGGGTAGGTCCATTAATGGCTATTAGCCAAGTAGGGGAAGTAAGGTGTAACTCTCAAGAGCTGGGAGTGAAGAACAGGGAATAGATCACCCCATTGTGACTTGTTGGGTACTTCTCCTAAGCGACCGAGATTGGCCAGTGTCGGAGACAGGATGCTGGGCTTGATGGACCATTCATCTGACCCAATATGGCACAGCTTATGTTCTTATGCATGGGGCATGGGGCTGGGACAGCAGGCAGGCAGTTTTTTAAACAAGACTTTTGCATTGCAATCTTATTGTGGAAGAATATTTCTCATCTCAACAACATTGTTGCTTAGAAACATTGGAACGGATGCATCTTCTATAATGGCATTCGAAAGACAGTGCCACTAAGTTCTGGAAAAGAGAAAAGCCCCAGGGAAGGCTAATAACGGGGCTGCTTAAGAATGTAAGACAATTATTACCTCCAACTGTGAAGGCATCTGAGTAATTAAAACGGGTTCTTTATTTTGATTAAAAAAAGATTCCTTTCAGTCTGTTTGAATCTTTAGTAAAAAGCCCGGAATTCTATTTTTAAATGCCAGGAAAGAAAGTCAATGACTGAAATAATAAACAGACTTAGAAAATTCTACCGTGAGGAATGAGTGTTTCGTGGTTCATCATCGTTTGATTTGTCAGATTTTTGCTGACATCCTATGCTGGGAGATGATGCGGGTCGTGAATGGAGCACTGGAAACCTTCTTTGAATTAATAGAAAGCCACAATTAACTGGTTTTAATCACTCTAAATTTCCATCTCAATAAAATCTCGAGAATTTCCAATCATGCTGATTTATTTGTGTAATTAGAAAGCCACTTGCAGATGTTGCAGTGTTAGGTAGTTTTGTGGCTAGTGCGAAGCTGTTTCACTGGATCCAGAGATCAGAACTGTGTGAAGAATGGCAAATAACCTCCATTGACCCGTTCTCAACTGGCAATGCATTCTTCCGCTGTAGGAAAGCGACTTTGTCTATGTCTTTTCTCTGATTTCATTACTGCCCAAAGTTATTCACAAACTTCATTTAGACTTGGTCAACATTAGAGCTGAAACAGGTAGCAAATTTTGTACCCACAGGGAACACCAGACACTTCAGGTGCCTGATCAGTCCCTGAATACCAAGCTAGCTACCCAACTACTCGAAATACCAATTACCATTCCTGAGTTACAGACTTTCCCTTTTATCATTTTACCATTTACCACTTTACGGACACACTCCAACTTACCATGTTACTGTTTCAGTGTCTTTCTGACACGGAACAAACAAGAGATGAACAGAAGTGGTCAGTAAAATGGCAAATTGGTAATCAGTAAAAATGGCACAAAATGGAGTAACAGTAACTTGGTAACAGAAAACCAATAACTCAGTAATAGTAACGTAAGTTAGTTAGTTACTTGTCACAACCATAAGGTTATACAAAAAAAAAATACAACCACACATAAAATATAACACATACACAAGAAATAACCAAGCCAAGTACGTGCACTTGAGACCTCGCATCTTCATGAATGTTAGACCCCTTGTCTCTCCCTCTGTTCCCCTTCCTAAGTCTCTCCCCCAGCTCCTGTCTCTCAGATTGTAAGCCCTAGGGGCAGGGACCGTGTCTATTTTATTACTTTGTAAAGTGCCAGGTACACTGCTGGCGCTATATAAATGTTTGTTAATAATAATAATAAATAATAATAATAATAAATACACAAAGTAACATTCAATAAACACTAAACCAATCCTCAAAAAAAAACAACTAAAGCAATTTCTCCAGAGCCGTATGTCTGCTTATTGCAAGGGCATGCATCAAATTAGCAGCTTATCTCATTAAAGATTCCTGAGTGTTTGCCAGGAGATAGTTGATCTTATCCTCCATATCCCAATGGCCTTTGTCGATCAGCAAAGTAATGGTAATTCAGGTAACTCGTCAGACACCCTATGAGTACTGTTTAGTACCTGAACCACCCAAACGATTTGGGTATTGCAATTTTGCTGGGTATTCCCATTTGGGGGGATACCTGTAGGCCATGTAATACTGGCCATCTCAAGCTTGGTATTTCCATCATCTATGAAGGTCCCTCAGACATTTTTATCTGCATCGAGATGTCAGAGAAAGGAAGGGGAGGGTCCAGATCGTGGATCTGCACCATGAATCCATCCCCTCTCTATAAATTCTTGCCCTCCTCCCTGCTCCCTTCCCCTGAGCTCACTCTTTCAGTGCTTGAGGGGAGGGACACTCTCTCCAGGCCAGAACTAGGAATAGGAGAAAGGGACCAGCCTGCATTTGGCCCATGTGCCCGATGCTTCCCTGCCTTGGATTTGTCGGTCAAATCCATCAACTAATGCACATCGATCACAGATTAAAATAGAAACATTTTTTGTTTAAAAGCTCTTAAATTTTATAAAATAGTTTTAAACATTAAAAAGACAAAACATTTTCAAAATTATTTTTAAAAATTAAAATATAATATAGCACACAAAAAGTATCAACAAAGTATCATCCATAAAGCTGCAGCATGGTCCTAAAGTATTTGAGCATGTAGCTCAGGGGTGGGGAACCTCAGGCCTGCGGGACAAATGCGGCCCACCAGAGCTAGTTTTTGTGTGGGCCCTTTCCAGTTCCTGGAACTGGCCCTTGGATCCAGTTCCTACCCCCAAACGCTGAAAGACTGAGCTCGTGGGAAGGGAGCAGAGATAAGGGCATGCACAGAAGGACAGGGGACAGAGCCATGGCACAGCTGACCCCCCTACATTGCCAATTAGCAAAATCAGCGCAAAATAAGCTGGGAAGGGCCGGGGCAGTTTCACCAAACTGGGAAAGAGAGATTTCCTCCTGGAGACCACGAATACAAATAGCCTTTTAGAAAGAAAAAAAAGAAAAAAAACAAGGAGAAAAGAATGGGGTTTCCCAACTAGGAAGAGAATGCAACAGCTTAAAGCAGAGTGTTCAACAGCACATGCCAAGTGACAATTATTGCAGGTTTAGCATTTGGCTAATAGCATAATATTTAAATACATGGTAATCTTAGCCTCAACACTAATCCCAACACTCCCAGGTTATCTTAAATAAAGGTCACCAAAAGAATGTTGCCTCGCCCCCTGCATGTGTATACACACACACACAGGATGTCAGACATCCTCCGCAATAAGAAAATCATCTTTACTTTTCTCCTGAGCCTTTAATGGCTCTAAAAGCCTCCGCTTTTGTCTAAATTCATCCATTGTGCCCCGTTTAAGAAATAGGTGGAAAGGCCCTAATGGAGAGATTAGCGTTTGACATTGGGCTGCCAGAACTGGGAACTAAGAGGAGATTTGAGAGGTTAGGAAATTTTAAAGGGCTTAAGTGTTTTATAATGCAGTTTGGTTGCTTTGTGCGTCTGCTCTCGGTAACGGACCGTTCCAGAGCCGATCGGAGCTTGAAAAACATGAATTGAGTCATTTAACAAGGAGATCCATGAGGCAAGCACTCGAGCTAAGGAAGCTGGACTTCCTAAGGGGGGGGGGGCAATGCTCACAGGAAGCCCATAGGATTTGGAGGCACCAATACTCCCATCTAGGTGCAGGTATTGTCACTGATAAGTTATTTTTTTATTATTATTAACAAACATTTATATAGCGCCAGCAGTGTACCTGGCACTTTACAAAGTAATAAAATAGACACGATAAGTGCACCTACCTTTCAGCAGCTGTGATCCTATTACGTCCATCCTGCCTTCACATTGTGCTGCTGGTTTCTAGGGCCCTGGCTATATTCGAGATCAGACCTGAAACCTTGCCCTGGTGGCCCTCTGCACTCAGATACCACCCCGTTTGGGGATCTTGGTGCCATCGCGTCTTAGGTCAGCAAGTGATCAGGCTGTTGCTGTAGCAGGCCACTCAAGGTGGAACTCACTTCCTTCAAGATATTCATCTCCCTCCTCATCTTCCAATAGCATCTGAAGCCATAGGGAACAGTTCCGTTTTTCTTCAGGTGCTTTTAGAGAATCCACGGCTAGTTTCCCTTAATATAATTTCCCCTCCCCCTTTACCTTCCCCTTCTAAATTATTTAAAACTGGATTTTAGGCTGTTTTATTGTGTTTTATTGAGTTTGTGGAGCACCCCAAGAAGCATTCAGTGAGGGGTGGAACTATACAAAGTTTATTTATTATTATTATTATTAATTATTATTATTATTAAATTTTTTACTTCCCACTTTCCTTCAGGTATCTGACCTTTTAAACTGGTTTGAAATCAGTCAGAATAAAAAATTATTAAAAGCACATACGTGTGTGTGTGTGTGTGTGTGTGTGTGTGTGTGTGTGTGTGTGTGTGTGTGTGTGTGTGTGTCAGGACGACTAGTGGTACTACATTAAAGGGAAAAGGGTAGGGAAGTCCCTATGGCCCAGCTTTTTTTCCAAAATGGCTGCTTACTGAGGGTGCCACTGACTGACCTGGAGTAATCAGGGCTTCCCCTGGAGCCAAGAGTCTCTGGATCAAAACCCCAAGAGGTGGCAACCCTAGTCAGGACTTTTATCTAACTGGAATCCCGAGGACTCTTGCCAGCTCCACCACCACACTTTGACTTTGTTCCAAAATCTGCTAGTTCACCCCTTGTTCCAGTTCTTTGTTTCCCAATTGGCTCCAGCCCAGTATATAGGGCCTCCCAGTAAGACAGGAAACTGGGCAGAACAATGTTTTTACTTCCTGTTCCTATCCTGACTCTGTTCCTGTCCAGGTTGAGCCTGTTCCTGTTCTTGTACCGGAGTGAGGGCATCTGGGATGTGGGTGCCGGATGGACGGCTGGGTTGGGGCACATAATCAGGAATAGGGCCAAAGTGGGAAACCAGGATTCAAGCAACAAAAACCAAGGCATAATCAAGAGAGAGGGTCGGGAACCAGAGCCAGAAGTCAAACCAGTTGGTCAGTTTGAATGAAAGGTGAAAGAGGTAGAGGTGTGCACCAGGGACCCTTGTCGTTATTCATTTTTGTTTTTATTAAAAACTGTCATTCATTTTCGGTAACAACAAAATTTCATTTTTCGTTATTGGAGTCGGTATCACAAGAAACCGAAAATGTTTTCAGTTTTATTATTATTAGTAGTAGTATTAGTAGTAGTATTATAAGCATTTATATAGCGCCAGCGATGTACCTGGTGCTTTACAAAGAATAAGATAGACACGGTCCCTGCCCGAGAGCTCACAATCTAAAGACAGGGGGAGGGGAGAAAGGGAAGGAGGAACAGAGGGAGAGACAAGGGATGCAACATTCATGAGGATGCGAGAACTCAGGTACACGTTCTTGGTTTGGTTACAGTAACTGGGAGTATGCAGATAAGAGGTGGGGGATAATCCTGGGTGGGGATGCTTAGCAGGAGTTAGGAAGGGCGGAGCGGAAGAGGTGGGTTTTGAGGAGGAACTTGAAGGTGTGGAGTGTGGGGGCAAGGCAGACGAGGGCAGGGAGTGAGTTCCAGGCATGCGGGGCAGCAAGGGAGAAGGGACGAAGGTGGTTGGGGGAGCAGGGGAGGCGTGGAAGGGTGAGGGAGGGGATGGAAGAGGAGCGGAGTGCTCAAACAGGGGTTCGGAGGGAGATCAGGGCAGAAAGATAGGAGGGAGCAAGATTATGAAGGGCTTTGTAAGTGAGGACAAGGAGCTTGTGCAGAATACGCTCGGGAAGAGGGAGCCAGTGGAGAGAGAAGAGGAGAGGCTGCTCGTGGTCAAAGTGATGAGCTAGGTGGATGATCCTGGCAGCAGAATTTTGAACAGAGATGAGGGAAGAGAGGTGGGAGTGGGGATGGCCAGCAAGGAGGAGGTTAAATAGTCGAGGCGTGAGATGACTAGGCCATGGATGAGAGTTTTGGGCAGAGGAGACAAACAGAAAAGGGCGGATCTTGGCAATGTTGTGGAGGGAGAAGTGGCAGAATTTGGCCATGGAGTCAATGTAGGGTTTAAAGGTAAGGTGCGAGTCGAAGATGAAGCCCAAGCTACAGGCTTGGAGGACAGGGAGGATGGAGACCCCGTCAATGGTAATTGACAGGGAAGAGGGAGAGGAAGAATTGGGAGGGAAGATAAGGAGTTCAGTTTTCGCCATGTTCAGTTTGAGTTGGCGTTGAGACACCCAGGCGGAGATATCGGAGAGAGAGTTGGTGAGACGAGCTTGAACAGAGGGGGAGAGGGAAGGAGTGTAGAGTGAGAGTTGAGTGTCATCAACGTATAGGTGGTCTTGGAAACCGTGGGAGGCAATGAGTTTGCCTAGGGATTGGGTGTAGATAGAGAAGAGGAGAGGGCCAAAGACAGAGCCTTGGGGAACCCCAACCGAGAGGGGTAGGGAGGAGGAGGGGGAGAAGTTAGGAAAAGATATATTGAAGGAGCAGTCAGAAAGGTAGGAGGAGAACCAGTCAAGGACAGAGTCCCGGAATCCAAGGGAGTGGAGCGATTCAAGCAGGAGTGAGTGGTCAACAGTGTCAAAAGCAGCAGAGAGATCAAGGACAAGAATAGAATAAAGGCGGTTGAATTTAGCCACAAGAAGAAGATCGTTGGTAATCTTAGCCAGAGCGGTTTCAGTGGAGTGAAGGTGGAGAAAGCCAGATTGGAGGGGGTCAAGGGAGGAGTTGGCAGAGAGGAGGTCGAGGCAACGGGAGTAGACAACCCATTCAAGAACCTTGGAAGCAAAAGGGAGGCGTGAGACAGGATGGTACTTGGAGGGTTCACAGGAATCCAGGGTGGACTTTTTGAGAATAGGGGAGACAGTGGTGTATTTAAAGGCAGAGGGGACCGAGCCAGTAAAGAGGGAGAGTGTGTTTGTGGTAGAAATGCCAGTGGCAGAAGTGCCAGCAGAATGCATCTCATTATAGCCCCACACACACATGCGCTGACAAAAACGGAAACAAAACCGAAAACAAATTTTTTTGTTTCGTGCGATACCAAAAAACAAAATTTTGTTATTGCTTTTGTTATCGTTTGCATTTTCATTATTGTAATAACAAAAACAAAAAAGAAAAATTTTGTTTTCGTTATCAAAATAACAAAAACGAGGTGCACACCCCTAAAAAGAGGAACCAGGCTGGGCCTCAGGAGAACAAAGCAAGTAAATAAGAGCAGAGCTAGATTTGGGACAAACTCTGGAGGAAGGGAGTTCCACAAATTTCTACAGAGTTTGGAAATCATTATGCTTCCCAGATGTGAGGCCATATTGGAAAGGGGCAGGGAAGTCACTTCCTTTCCAACATGGTTCCATCCCCAGATTACTGAAGTTAGCCATGGGCACCCCAGCTGACCTGGAGAAACCAGGGCATCCCCCAGAGCCAGGACCCTCTGGGCCAAAACCCAGTTTCTGGGTAAAACCCAGAGAGGCGGCACTGGCATGCTTAGGTGGGTTATTTCTTGACCAAAAAAAAGAATTTTCAAAAGTGTACCTCCAATGAAGTTAGAGCTGAAATGAGCACCTGCATAAAAAGGCATATCTGTCAAATTCCAGTACTCAAATCAACTCAACAATACAGGGTACTGATTTGTATCTGATTTTGACATGATTAGAGTACCCGATGTCCCAGAATGTCAACTTCCAGTCCTGAAATGTCAACTTCCAGTCCCAATTTTTCAACTTTCAGTCCCAAGTTTTTGATTTTCCATTCCAATACGCCGACTGGTAACTGGAAAATCAAAAGCTGGCACTAGGGATGTGCGAACAGAACCAGGTTCGGATGTTCGGCCGTTCAGTGGTTCGGGTTGAATGTTGAGTTCGGATTCGGTATTCAGTTCGGTAGGGCTCGGTTCGGTCTTTAGTTCAGTGCAATTGGGAACTGAAAATGACATTTGGTTTTTTAAATAAAAGGAAAGAAATTGAAAAACATATTTACGGCTATAACGTTTTTGTTTCTTATTCATGTTTGATGAAATTTGGGGAGATTGTACCCCCATTGGAGGGCACTATGTGTACCAAAATTCGTAATGATCAGATAAAGGGAACCGATTTCAGAAGTAATTGAATGTTGTGATTTTAAGAGAAGCTCTATACACATTCATGGCTACAACTTCCTTATCTTGCATCCAATGTTCATGAAACTTGTGCATATTACGTCCTTCCATATGCTTAATACTTCTGCCAATTTTCAGAAAGAGTGGATAAAGGGTCACAAGGGTATAAGACATTAACCTGAAAATACATTTCCAGCTGTAACATTTTGATATTCCATTCTGTTTACAGGATATTTGGCAAGAATGTATCAAATACCT
>QEPC01004899.1:1161934-1174182 GCA_003113815.1 Sphenodon punctatus
CACCAGCTGTCTCTCTGATATCTCTACCTGGATGTCTCAACGTCAACTCAAACTCAACATGGCTAAAACTGAACTCCTTATCTTCCCCCCTCATCCTTCCTCTCCCTCTTCCCTGTCAATCCTCATCGATGGGGTCACCATGCTTCCCTTCCCCCAAGCCCGTAGCTTAGGCTTCATCTTTGATTCACCCCTTTCTTTTAAACCCTACATCGACTCTGTTGCCAAATCCTGTCACTTCTCCCTGCATAACATTGCTAAGACTCTCCCTTTTCTCTTGGTCTCCTCCAAAACCCTTGCTCATGCCCTGGTCATCTCTCGCCTTGATTACTGTAACCTCCTCACTGCCCTCCCCTTTCTCCTCTTATCTCTGTCCAAAACTGCTGCCAGGGTCATCCACCTCGCCTGTCGCTTCGACCATGCGTAGACCCTCCTCTCCTCTCTTCACTGGCTCCCCCTTCCTGAACGAATCCTGCACAAGGGAGAACGGACCCCATCAATGATGGGGGCCATCATTCCCTCGGCCCTCCCCACAATCATCACCTCCATCTTGTCAGGATTTAATCTGAGGTGGCTCGCCCTCATCCAGTCCCCTCAGCTGATAAACACCGGGTAGGTACCAAGACTGCTGGGCCTGAGTTGGAAGGAAATGAAAGAGATAGCTGGGTATCCTCAGCATATTGATGACATCTCACCCCATACTCCCTGATGACCTCCCTGAAAGGCTGCATGTACACATTGAACAAGAGAGGGGATAAGATGGAACCCTGTGGAACCCCACACATGAAGTCCCGGGGGGGGGAAGAGGAAAACTCCCCCAGCACCACAAGCTGGGTTCTCCCAGTCAGGAAAGAGCGGAACCATTCAAGAACAGTCCCGTTAATCCCTGCCCGGTCCCGCAGCCGAGTCACCAACAACCCATGATCAACGGTATCAAATGCAGCCAAGAGATCTAACAGGATCAACAGGGTTGAACGGCCCCGGTCCAATTCACAGGAGAGGTCATCAACCAAGGTCACAAGTGCAGTCTCCGTGCCATAACCTGGATGAAAACTCAACTGTGAGGGAGCAAGAAAATTGACCCGGTCCAAATGCTCCCGAAGCGGCCGAGCCACCACCTGTTCAATAGCCTTCCCTAAAAAGGGAAGGCTAGAGACTGGCCGATAGCTGACCAGGACGTCAATGTCCAAAGATGGCTTCTTGAGCAGAGGCCGCACCACTGCCTCCTTGAAACAGTTCGGCACCCTGCCCTCCCTAAGGGAGGCATTCACTATCCCCGCCAGCAGCGGCCCCAATATCTCCCGGCTAACCTTAACTAGCCAGGACGGGGCATGGGTCTAGTTCACAACAGGTGGCTCGAACAGTCCCAAGAGCATCCCCTGCATCCAAGGGCGACACAGCCAGAAACACATCCCCAAAACAGGACAAGACGGGGCTTCTACTGCCTCTGACCCATTTTCTGCTAAGAAAGTTGCATCAAAACTGTGGTGAATTTGAGCTATTTTATCCGCAAAGAAGTCCACAAACAAATCACAGCGAGCATTTGATGATTCTAAGTCCAAGCAGAGGGAGGCTGGACTGACCAGCCCCCTCACCACCCGGAACAGCTCAGCAGGGCAGGACTTAGCAGACACAATGAGAGCAGCAAAGAAAGTCGTCTTTGCTGTCCACACCACCATAGGTACATAACCAGACTCTATGCCGCAATCGGTCAACTTCAGCACACGAGTGATGCCACCATAGCTCAAACCACCGCCCTTCCTGCTTCATCCACCGCAGCTCCCCTGTATACCACAGGGAGCTGCATTGTCAGCAATTTGGGAGCAGACGCTTGGGAGCCACGCAATTGATGGCCTCCGTCAACACGGAATTCCACATTTATACGACACCATCAAGTGGGCGGCCACCAAGGTCAGAGGGAACATCCCCTAGAGCTACCTGGAACCTTTCTGGTTCCATAAGCCTTTGGGGGCGATCCAACCAAACTGGTTCCGCATCCTCCCGGGGGCCAACCTGCATCAGGATACCCGCCTGGAGGAGATAATGATCCGTCCACGACAAGGGCTCTGTTGACACCTCCCCCACTAAAGGATCCCCCGCCTTAAGACCTGTGCAAAAGATCATGTCCAGGGTATGTCCTCCAACACATGTAGGGCCCACTACTCTCTGAGACAGGCCCATGGTTGCCATGGCAGCCATGAACGCACGCTCTGCCTCTCCAAGCCTATTAAATATATTATTATAGTTTCTATAGTATTTTCAGTGTTCACATCGCTTTACAATCCTATTGTAATTCATACTTACAAGAAGCCTGTGAGGTAGGCCATTATTGTTCCCATTTTACAGGTGGGGAATTGAGGCTAAGAAATAACAAGTTGCCCAAGGCCAACTAATGAGTTCATTGTTAAGATGGGATTTCAAGACCAACACATTATTCACTAGACAATACTGGCTCATTACATATATATTATTTCTACGGACTGGACTCCTACTGTCTTCTTGTTGTCAGTGCTTAATTTGTAAAATATAGAGAGAGAGACCTAGCTATTCTGCCAGGCATTTGGTGAGGGAGGTGGTTAGTGGTTGGGTTTTAGTGACTCCACTCTGTTTGCATTTTTAAGATTTTATTGTATTTATATTTTATAATGGTATTTTATATTTGTTTTATAATGTTGTATGCTGCTCCAAGCTGCTTTAAACAGGAGGATGCAGATTATAAATCCGTTTAATTAATAAATAAATAAATATTAACAATAATAATTGCTAAGGTCCAAGCCTGCCCCAGAAGCCACACCTCTCAATTTATCAAAGCAGGGAACTGAACCCAAGTCTCCAGCTAGAAGCCCAGCCACTGGACCACGCTGCCTCTGTACAGCTGAATATAAAACAGTTTTTGTGATTTAATCTAGATGATGGCCAGCACAGGGGGTGAGGCAGGAAAGTCATTAATAAAAGTCAAATAAGCCATCCAGGTTTTTTCTGCCTTTCCTTCCCAACTCTGAAATGGCCAATATTGGCATTTTCCCGGTCCTTCACATTTAGGGGTGCACACTCCTACTGGGAATATTTCTCAGGGCTCTACCCCCCACTCCTTAAATTTAATTGCTGAGGCTGAGCCCTGGCAACCCTGTTTCTAATTACAAACGTACAGTGCCAGTTACAATGTTGGTGCTATAAAATAAAATAATAAAACAAAATCATAACAACAACAACAACAATATACCAGATGGAAGAGTCATAGATATGAAGGCCAAACATATGGCTATTTTCCAAGTAGATTGGGGGATGTAACCTCTGACTTTCTATGATGCCCTGTTGGGTATTTCTCTAAAGTAACCAAGAAAGGCCATTGTCAGAGACAGGATGCTGGGCTCGATGGACCATTGGTCTGACACAGAATGGCGCTACTTATGTTCATAACCATGACAAGCACGTAGCCTCTTGTATATAAAGAGACCACCAACGCCATCTCTGTGTACGGATAAAGCGAAGAGTCTGGTTTTGTGTCATCCTAAGTGCCGTGGAGTATTTTTATTAAAATATGTTCAAGCTTGGTCCTTAGGGGTCAGGAGATGTTTGATCTGTTCAAAGTTCAAATCATCATTTTCAGATTTCTTCATCCCCCCTCCCCGCCATTATTGGTTTAAGATAGAAAAGAGCAAGTACGTTTGGGCGTCCTGCACACTCGAGCAAAGGGTCAAAGGCTGCAGCCACCTCCAATACGAAAGCACTTGGCAGCTCAGAGAGGGGGGAGGGGCTGGGTGGAGAGGAAAGACCTTGATAGTCTTACATCTTGATCAAGGGATGACTGATAATATTCCAGTGCACCATCTTTCAGGGCCCTCGTTTGATGACAAAGCACGGCCTGCCTCCCACATCCATTATCCGCTTCCCTCCCTGAGGCAAGAGCATCAATAATGCTCCCTCTTCCTGTTGATGCCGCATCCCCCTTTCTGTGGAGCAGAGAGGACACTGCAGATGGCTAGTGGGCATTTCCATACCAGCCAGCGCACATCATTACAGCCCACCAATCTCTCGCACAGCGGATCCTGCTGTTACACAGAAGCTTGGAGGGTTGGGGGGGGGGGGGGGGGGCTTTTTGTTGTGTGGTTTTTTTAAAACTATTTTGTAGCCTTTAAAAATGTTCGCCCCAGCACAGCAAGCGAGATATGCTGCCATTTCACTTTTCTTGATCTTTTAAAGTAAATGGCCTGGGCCCTTCCTAGCTGAAAATCCGCCTCCTTCCCTATGTGCCATCATGATCTTTGCAGTCAGCCAGGAGCACCTTCTCATGGGTAACACCTGTCTGGCAGGTCCATACGGCAAGCACGCACAGAGAGCGTGCTGCTCCTGTAATACAGAACTCCCTTCCCCTGGAAGTTCATCCAAGTCTGAGCCTGGGCATTTCCTGGAAGCAATGTGAACTTGACTTTTTAGCCAGGCATTTGACAGATGGGGATAGAGGTTGCATGGTTGTTTTTAGGGGATTTTAGTATATTTGTATACAGTTCTCTTTTTATAGGTTTATGTTGTAACCACCCTGAGCCTTAAGGGAAGGATGGGATATAAAGTTTAAATAAATAAAATAAACATTCCAACTCCCCTCCCCTTTTGTCTCACTCGAATGGGAAAAACAGGCCTTCAGTGACAGCAGGTGAAAAATGCTCTGTCAGCTTGGCACGATCGCCAACGCGGAGTTCCGTGAACGTTTTTAATTAATAAGTAGCGTGGGTACATCCAAGAGGGCTAACAGTTTGAATTTGAATGCAAACATCTTCCAACATCTGTTGCCATAATTTGGGCTGGATTAACTGTCTAGTTTGCTAGGCCATCTGCCGCTCTCCCAAGATCGGAGTTATCTCCTAGCGATTCGGGTCCTGTCACCGCGTCGTTCCATGGGCGAGCTTGCTAAGGTACTCGTGAGAGGTCCCGTCAGAGAAAGAAAGCGCGGTTGCCGTGTTGGTCCCAAATGTAAGAGGTGGAGACAAAGTAGTTTGGATGGAATCTTTTATTAGAACAACATCTGTTGATACAAGTATGTTGTCACAGAGGCAGGACTAAAAACAACGGGTTTAAACTAAAGGAAGGTAAATTTCAGCTAAACGTCAGGAAAGACTTCCGAGCCGTTCAGCAATGGAACAAGTTGCGCAGGGAAGTTGTAGGCTCTCCGTTGCTGGAGGTTTTAAAAAAGAGGCTGGACAGCCATCTGTAGGGACGTTGTAGCTGTAGTCATCCTGAATCCAGGCAAAGGGTTGGACTTGATAACTCTTAAGTCTGCCTCTAACTCTGTGATCGAAGTACAAAAGTTTTTCAGCTATGCAGGGCCCTTCCTCTGACATGTGAAAAGTCAGAACTGCAGACGAGCAGATGTGGAGAGGTATAAGTAAATCTATATCTCCTGCAGAACCTGTAGCCAGAGGACATTCTCAAGGCCAATAGCATAACTGTGTCAAAAAGGGATTGGATGAATTCTTAGAAGAGAGTTCCATAAACGGCTATTAGTCAATTTTGTCAGGGGATGAGACAACTGACTTTCAGGGCCTGGGAATGAGTAGCAAGAAATGGATCATTCTACTATGTCCTGTTGGGTACTTCTCTAACACAACCAAAGATGGTCACTGTCAGGAACAGGATGCTGGGCTAGATGGACCCTTGGTCTGACCCTGTATGGCACTGCTTATGTTCCTTCAGAGATAACTGGTCATTGTGACTAAAGTATGGGATCCCCCATCGCAAATTGCAACCTTCTAGTTCCCAATAGTCAAGAAAGCCACATTAGAGAATCATTGAATCTCTTCAGAGATTCTCATCTAGGGAAAGTGTTCTTACTTTTGGAATGTTTGATTAACCTTCCCCATCTTAGCTCATCATCATCACCTGCATTCACTAACTAACAATGTTGCTCTGTCCTCTTCTGATGGATAAAGCTCAGCCTGTCTCCCAAGCGGAAGCAAGAAAATAACAGGTAGCTGTTTGAAGTACAAGATGCAGTTCAAATCTGGAGAAGTTCCGCTCAACTTTCTAAAATAGACACATTGAATTCCATGCTAATTAAGGAATTTGGAATGGGAATCACTTGGTCAACATGCTAAAAACCGAGAGCTTTCCTGACTTGACGCTAAAGCTCCACTGCTCTTTTCATAAGAGAATGCCATTTCCCTCTTCCCAATTTTCCTGGCGCAATGGGCAATCAGATGAGTTGAGTTATTCTTCCTTCACCTCAGAGAATTTACCCTACCAGCATAGTCGTCCCTTGGCACCACTGAAAGAGTCCCAATGATACCTACGGAAATTCTGGGGGGGAAATCCTGCTCCCTCTCTGCCTGCCTTAAAATCCTTACTTAAAACCCCCCTCTTCCCTTGAGCTTTTCATAACTCCTCATCCCCCCAAGACGGCTCAGTGATGTCCCCTCTACTGTCCTGTCATTCAGAGTTTCCTTCTCCCCTGTAACTAAGCTACCAACGTGCTCCTGTGGCATCTCAACTTACTTTGTGAATGTATCCGTCTTTTTTCCTCTCCTCTCTCTTGTCTATCATGGATTGTAAGTACTTCGAGACAGAGACCTGTCTCTAATTAATGATTGTTCAGTGCCAGGTAGGTATATTGCTTGCGCTATATAAATACTTAACAATAATAGAGTCAGAGTCACAAGGCTGGACGGTACCTCGAGGGTCATCTGGTCCACCTCCCTGCACCACTGCAGGATCTGCCACACCCCAACCATCCACACAGAGAAATCCCACCAAGTAGAGACTGGGACCAACCAGAGTACACTGATGCCTGAAATAACAGGAAATAGTTTTAGAAAAAAAGAGGATCCAGATGTCCCAAACAGGCAAGCCACACCCATGCTGCAGGGGAAAGGTGAAAAATCCTCAGCATCAACTGCCAATCTACCCAGAGGGAAAATTCCTTCCCGACCCCAAATGTGGCAATTGGTTAGATCCTGAACATGCACATACTCTGCGCAGGCCCCACCAGCAAGACACCTGATATACAGTTTAGTACACAGGCTTCAGAATGCCCTAGGGATGCGCAAACAGAACGCGGTTCGGATGTTCGGTCGTTCAGTTCGAAACCCGAGTTCGGGTTCGATGGTTCGGTTCAGCCGAGTTCGGTTTGGCCAAACTTGGCCGAACATTCAAAAATAGCGAAATCAAAACTGAAACAAAATCAAAACCGAAACGAAATCGAAACCGAAACCTAATTTTCAGCCCTGGGAAGACGTTTTCCCTGCCTCCGAACATGACTGAACTGTTCGGTCGTTTGAGAGTTCAGTTCGGACGTTCAGTTTGGACGTCCGAACAGACCGAGTTCGGTCAGAACGCCGAACATCCGAACTGCGTTCGCCCATCCCTAGAGTGCCCCGACAGTCCCACCTCCAGCTGCAGACAACTCTGATACTACAGGAAGAAAGGGGTGGGGGACAAACCCAACATGTATTGCTGGGTGGAAAACACTTTGTCCTGTAGCATCAAATCATAAACCAAGATATATGCCATAAATTTATCCAAATCCATTTTGAAACTATTCAGACACTCCTTTTAGTTTGAACAAATCTTCCCTTTCTATTGCGTTAACTCCCCTGATATATTTATAAAATGTAATTCATATCCCCCCTCCGCCTTCTTTTTGAGAGGCTAAATAAGCCACGCTCCTTCAGCCTCGTAGGTTAAGTCCAATAATCAAAGAATAAAACAATGACGCCAAATTTGAGGCTGTAGCTTTTGAAAAGCAGAGTCCAGCTCCATTCTCCAGATTTTTCAGTGGAAACGACTGATCAACTGTGCACAGAGCTTGGCCCGTGCTTCTTGGTGTCCTGTCTACTGTCAGTTTTGCACTTTCAAAGGGCTATTTAAGGTACTAAAAATTAGAGGCAAATTTTTATGTTCCTCTCTCCCCCCCCCCCCCCAAGAACGTTAAGTTAAAGAAGCCACGGCCAGAAAATCAGGCTTTCCCAGTGAGGCGAGCGCTCAAATATGCCGAGATAACGTCCGCGTTCTAACGTCTGGGTTTGAAAGCTAACCAGCCTCCCACCTGTAGCCCTCTACCAGCAGAGGGACAGAGAGAGGGGTCGCTTTCATCAAAGCAGTGAACAATGTGAGGCAGTTAATAGAAAACCTGTTTCTAATTGCTTGCTGTATAATAGATATACCTCCAGCCACCTGAGACCACCACGAATCCATTCAGAGCACAGCTCCCTAGCTTACACATAAGCCTTTCATGTTTTATTAGAACCCGGTAGATTTTGCTTTCATTTATGTGCAGAAGAAAATTGATGCGCCGCTCGCCGCAAAGATACACAAGAGGACATTGTTAGCCTTCTTTCTAGACATGCAAGGACAGCTTTAAAGCCGAAAAAGGACAGCTTCTGCAAGCCCCCATGGCTTGGAGTTCAGCACAAAGGTGTACCGCCTCTGACTCGCAGAGGGCGTTTTGCAAACCACCTGAACGCCGCTAGAAAATTTCCAAAGGGGGAGGGGAGAGCGGGGCCAGCATAGCGCCCCACCCACTCTGAAAGCCTCCTGGCAGCGCTGCTGGCAAAGAGTCCTTCCAAGAAGGAAGTTTTCAGAGTGGGCAGGGGTGGAATGCCAAACCCTACCACTCTGAAAACTTTCTTTCTGCAGGATTCCTGCCACTCTGGGGAGGGGATGACCTGCTGCAAGCTGGGCAGCGGTGTCTTCATGGGGACGTCCTGCCCCCACCCTGTAAACCCTTGCCCTTAGAGGGCCATAAATAGGACATGAGTCCAGCCCAGACTTACCATACAACCTTGCTACGCCACTGGTTCAGCACACCAAGAGATGAGTTATGTTGACGTGCTTCCAGCATGTATCTGTCCATCCTGGGCCTTCTGTGATTGTGTTATTGGGGGCTCCCAGACATAAATTTATGGGAACCCATCTTACACTGGAATCGCTGACATTATCCTGATCCTGTAGTTGAGCTCACTGACATTCACGCTGTTGCATATTCCGGCGACTACCCAGGAGTCTCCTCCCACTAGCTGTTGCCCAGATCATATCCAGGGAACTGTCGCATCATCTGCTGTTATCACGTAGCCACTGTTATGCGTAGATACGTGCACCATCCCACGTCTGGACAGTGATAATCGAAGCAGGGCTGGCCTTCCCACAAGGTGACCCCCTGCAATTCTTTCTCCTTCCAGGGCCCCAGAGTGGCCTCCACTTTTGCCAGGGCAGGATTTGAAGTCCCAAACCTGACCACCTCCCCAGGAGGATGCTCTGAGGACGGGGCAATGGCAGAGTGGGTGGGGCCACCAGGGCCCTCACATTTTATCTTTGTCCTGGTCCCCACAATTTCTGAGGCCGGCTCTGAATCCAAGAGCCCATAGCAGGGCCGGTCGTGATTGGCATGTGTAACCTTTTGAATTGGAGATTTCTTGATATAACCTACCTACTAGGCTCAAAGCACTGCCTATGATATGTGGGACAAAGGGGCCTCCTAGCTGAAGTGAAACAGATGACATTCCTAAGTACGGCGAGAACATTGAGATAATATAAATTCTGTGAAGCTAGACTCTGAGATAAGGGCTAGGGCACACTGTCCTTATGTCGTCATCTTAACACAGACTTCGATCTGGACTGGAGAAGAAGAAACATCTTTTAATTAGAGATATTGTTTATAAAGTGAACAGGTACTAAGTGAAAATATTACATATGGAATGTATGTTAGACTGTAAAAAAGGAATATATAGAGAAGCTTTCGAAAAGAGTTCTTGGTTTTTCAGCTACTGGCGGGGCCTACCATCAAGAGCTGAATTACACCTTTTGCAAGAGGTTTTTATTTCTATATCTTTCTTCTATATCTATTCCTTATTGAGATATTTGTACTTTCCTATTGCATAGTCTATATATGTATTTTACTTAGAATAAGGTTGGATCCAGATTATTTTGTTAAGTTCTTCTCAATTTAACTTGTATTCAATTCTAACTTCCTGAAGTAAAATAAGATGGAGGAAACTGAGTGTCTGTGTTCATTCACTGAGGAAAGATTTCTCTCTCCTCTGAAAGAGCATCTCAGTAAGAGCCAAAATTCAGATCCTGCTTGGAGTCCTAGCTTTTCCCCGGGACTAAAACCAGTTTGCACATGTCAATTGGGAACAACGTCCTGGGGGGGATCTGTACTCACAGGCTAATTCGTTGGGTGAGTGTGCATTGGCTACGAGCATGGTTTCTCATAACCCAATCCACGGTAAGCACGTACCGCGATTCACGTTCCCACAGACAGATGTAACGCCCGATGCGTGGCTAACGTTAACAGCCGGTTATAACAGCCGCTCCGGGCTGCCTGTGGCAGGAGGGGCGAGGTATAAAATTCAAGAAAGAAAGAAAGAAAGCTGAAAAAATATGTGATTTCTCTCAGCGTCCAATGGAGTCCGAGAAACTACCATGAGTCTGCTCCCCCGGTGGGTGAGTCCCCGCAGGACCAGGGCCCGCGGTGCTCCCTGGCACTGGGCGTGGAGGCGTAGAGCACCAGTTGCTTTTCCCAAGTGCTTTTATTAGTAATCCCTCCCCCCAATACACAACACAAGGTTTTTCACAGATGGATGCAGGGCTGCCCCCATGTCTGCCCACTCCCAGCCCCACTGGGGTCCTGATCAGACCGACTTGGCGGGATCCCTTGCCCACGTTCTGCCGGCACAGCCCCTCAGCCCCCCCCCCTAGAGTTGTGGGCTAAAGTTTCCACAACGCTATGGTGCTGCCCGGGGCAATGGCCAGCTGGAAGTGGAGCAGCAGTGTGGGTCCGTGCATCAGACAAACAGCTGCTCCACTTCGGACCAGAGCCCTGGGTTTGGCCGGCCTGCTCCACCACCGCGCTCTAGGATGTGCTACCTGACAGGGCGTCTTTAGACAAATGCATGCCCTGCGGGGGGGGGGGGGGGGGAGCAGACTGGTGCAGCCAGCACTGGGGCAGCCCATCTGTCTAAAAACACCCCCAGTCTCTCCAGTGCACCTGAAGCCAGCAGACCCCTAGATACACCAGGTATAACCCTCCCCACCACCTGGGATACCTGTACCTCCAGCAGCTACAAGCTGTGCAGCCAGTCACTATTAGCTGGGCTTCCTGCTTATATAGCCCTGTTTGGACTCCGCTGAGCTCAGGTGTGAGCCTGGCAGCAGCTGCTGAGCCTGGCAACAGCTGTGTGCTGTGACTAGGGAGCCAATCCTGCCATGACTCACCACAGTCAGCGAGCACACTGCCACCGATGGGCTATTTTTAAACGTGATTTACAAAGGCACTATTGGAAATCCAGACGCCAGACAGCCTGTAAATGCATGCCTGAATACAGTCAAGCAGCAGAATGCCCCTGACACCAGCTGTCAACTGTGGGTTTCCTCCCCCCATTCATCACCCTTCTTCCCATCAGAAGCACTTGCAGAATTAAACTCACGAGGGTCGGAGTCCCTTTGCCCCAACCCCTTCTGGACCATGCCTCTTTCCAAGCATCACGATGTCACAATTGGGGGAAGCGGTGTGCCAAAAATGGGCAGGCACCCCCTTGCTCCAACCCTTTCCAACATGGCCACTCCCTCTCTCTGAGTGCTGTGATGTCACAGAACTTAGACATGGGCTGCCCTCAGTCTGAAGGGCTCCGATTAGGCAGGGCAGGCAAGAATCAGGGGGTGCAAATGCACTCCGCTCCCAGCACTCATGGTTCCCCTACAGAATAACAGAGTGTACTGCCAAAAAACCCTCACCAAATTCTGCATGCAACCCCCCCTCCCCCCCCCCATGCATAAGAACATAAGAAGTGCCATACTGGGTCAGACCAATGGTCCATCGAGCCCAGCATCCTGCCTCCGACAGTGGCCAGTCACGGGGGCCTGGCTAATAGCTGCTAATGGACCAATCTTCCAGAAACTTGTCCAAACCTCTTTTAAACTCAGCTATAGTACTGGCCTTGACCACCTCCCCTGGCAGGAAATTCCACAACCTAATTGTACGCTGCGCTGAGTGAAAAAATACTTTCTTTTGTCTGTTTTTCCTCTGCCACCTGTGAGTTTCATGGAGTGTCCGCTAGTTTTAGTACTAGTTGAGAGGGTAAATAACCGTTCCTTGTTTACAAGTTCCACACCGCTCATGATTTCATAGACCTCTATCATATCTCCTCTCAGCCGTCTCTTTTCCAAGCTGAAGGGCCCCAACCTATCAAGCCTCTCCTCATACGGGTGCTGTTCCATACCCTGGATCATTTTTGTTGCCCTTCTCTGTACCTTTTCTAGTT
>QEPC01004899.1:1193700-1229009 GCA_003113815.1 Sphenodon punctatus
GGGTAGAGAGATAGAGTTGGGTGTCATCAGCGTAGAGATGGTATTGGAATCCGTGGGAGGCAATAATTTTGCCAAGGGACAGGGTGTAGATAGAGAAGAGGAGAGGGCCAAGGACAGAACCTTGGGGGACCCCAACAGACCCCAATAGTGGCCGTTAGCGTCAATGACAAGGGGTTGGGCTCTTCCATTTACAGTTTTATTTATTAAGAATGCATGTTGCAGGGTCCCCTCTGCCAGGTGCAGAGAATAATCTGACTATTCAGTATGCTATCACTTGGAGCATAGCCAAGCTATTCTGGAGTTTTAGGGGTTTTTTAAGGAGCTGCTGCCTAGTTGTAAAGGGAGGCTCCCTCCTTTCTTACAAACCCCCTTTGTTTGTGTCAGGCCTCTCTTTTTCTCTCAAAGATAGTGGCTGTCTGGGATTTGTTATTGTAGACTTGAAGATACATTTTCTGCTGGTGTGTGATTTTTACAACTTTATTCTCATGGGCCTTGTTGATTTGTGCCAGCCTGAGGCCTATGCCTCAAGTTAGCCGAACTTAATTTGTACAGGCCTCATCCATCTTGTGTCTGTGACCATGGCCAAAACTGCCTAATCAATACATAATAGGACTACTGCCCACTCCCCCAAGAAAGGTACAAGACCATGACTCCCCCCATGTAGTGTCCACTGCCTCAGCCTGTCCGCACCTCCCTTCCCCATTGCTCAGACTATTGGTATTGGAGACCCTGGCCCTTCCTGCTGCCCTTACCAAGGCACACCTGTCACCACACAACGGCCCAGAGGCTCAAGTAGACCTAACGCACATGACACACTCTTGCCATCACCTTCCGCCACAGGACATGACCCTTCCCTCCCGCCCCCCATTGTAGAGACTGGTATGCGCACCGCGGCCTTAATCCATACTGTACCAGTTTAGACCCGGCAGTGCTAGAAAAGTGGTACAAGGGTTCCAAGATTGGTATAGCACTGTCCAAATTAGCGCACTTGGCGGGTATGAAATAAACTAGAAGTGGTGTTGCCAGTTTTGGCCCACATGCCAAGGAGTAAAGTGACTCCATCAGGAGCTGTTTGGTCTCTGCAAATTTCGTCCCGCTCAGCATTTCCAGAGGCCAGAGGGACAAGCCCCACCCTCTTGGTCAATAAGCCCCGCCCCTCAGTGACACCTCTTTCTGTAGGAAAAGCACTAGTTAGAAAGGCAATAATAAATTGGTGTAATTGCTCTGAATTACCCTCCTAACCAAGAAGCGTGTTTGGATACATAAATGCAGCTGCTCCTGCTACAGCCCTGCTGTCAGCCAAGCTAGCTAGCTTTACCATTCTCTGCTGCCCTCTGGGGGTGGAGGAAATTTAATTTACTAGATCACGTTGAGGGGTGAAAGGTATTGAACACACTACAGTTGCCTGAGCAGTTGAGTTTATATAAAAGGAAACAGGAGGCAGTCAGGATGGAAACTGGTGGCTTCTTGCCTCGCACCCAGGAAAAGCACTTGAGAGGACTACAGCCAGCCCTGCGCAGACATACAGGAGAGCATCTGTCCCTCTATATGTACCTGAAATTTTGGGATGGTGTGTGTGTAAGTGCATGAAGGGGTGGCGCTTGTCCCTCATTGACTGCTGGAAGGTATTCATTTAAAAACATAGGAATTGCCAGAGTAGGTCAGATCACCAGATGCTTCAGAAGTGTTTTAAAAGAGAGCTGTCATGGAGTGATCCTTCTCCTGTCCTTTGTTCCCAACTTCTGACATCAGAGGTTGCTTTCTCGAAGACTCTTGCTAGGCTTGGTCTACATGAACTTATCTAAACCCTTCTTTCAACTCAAAGGTTCTAACCTCGAGGCTAGACCAGTGAAATGTGCTCTACATGGAGCTGTCGTCGATGACTCATTGGGCATTTTTACACACACCTTAAAGCGCTGGTCTTTCAGTCTTCTAGGTTTACAAGTCAGTTCCGGATGCATTCTTTTTTTTCTCTCTCTCACACACACACGCACACACACACACCTGACAGTCCCTGGATGCATTTTTCACACAAACACTGCCCTGAAGCAGCCTAAAGTAGCTGCAGATGTGGGGGGCTGCCATGGAAACCAAGTGACCACAGTTGCCTGGAGCAAAACAGTTTACCAGGAGAACATTTTACACACAAAAGCTCTGGTACAGGTTCTATGCAGAAGTTAAAAGAGCCAGATGTTTAAGATCTGGGTGAGTGATTTAGACACAGAAAGTTCCGGATGTAACAGCAAACATGCAGGAGAAATGTGTGTGTAAACACACCCTTTGGAAGCTGCAGCTTGTGCAGAGAGCATGGTGATCTCTTCTGAGAGAGGTGGTCACCAGGCAGGGGGCACTCCTCCTACAAGCCCCTCCCTAGAGCTCAGCCAGCCATAAGGTTCCGCGTTGCACTGAGACAGATGCCAGGGATGGGCAGGCCCCTCCCGCTCCCTTAAGCCCCACCCACGTTGCGTTTTCAGAGCTCCTTGCTACACCCCTGCTCCTCCCCTCCCTGTCCCAGGGCGTCCCATCTCTGTCAACCCCTCCATGCCCCGGTGACCTTCCCGCCTGCTCTGTCCATCCCCGTGACTTTGGCAACGCCCTGGCCCCATCCCCACCCACTCCCTAGTGGGCCTGCTGTCCCGACTGAGGGTTCCCCACCCTTGCTGCCTTGGACAGCAACATTCCTACAGCCAGGAGCCAGCCCTGTGCAGACATCCAGGATGAAAACCTTACTCTAGTGAAAAGAGAGATCAAAATCTGGCCCGGATTGATTTCTGTTTAACCAACATGACGGATTATGAATAGACACACCCAGAACGCTGGCATTTCCACTAGCGTAAATCCACATTCAGCAGTGAAGCTCTTGATTTACACACACACACACCCCACGTAAGTGAGAGGACAATCAGGCCCGCGCTCTCCTTATGGAATTATTTTTAAATCTCTGTTGTTTCCACCTCCACAGTCGCTTTATCTTGGCTCAACGATCCATTAAAAACACACACTGTACTTTGTGACGGGCTTGTATCGCTTAGGAACAATTACAGCTTCTGTGGCGTTCGGCAATGACAACCAGGCGCTAGACAGAAGACTAACCGGCTCTAACCTGTATGGGCAGCGTTCTACCCTCTTTGCATTTAGCTCAGAGCCAGCCCAAACCTTCTCCAGATGCGCCTCAATAAGTGGTTTCTGAAGCTCAAATCTTACACACCCTCGCTCGCAGAATAAAGGGCACCATTTTAACTACCTTTGATATTTTCAGACAGATGCAGGGGTGCTCACCGTGGAGCAGGTCCAGCAGTGCATCCCCATATCTGCTTGCTTGTAGCCCTGCCTGGGTACATTTTAAATAGACCTGGTGACTACTGCAGCCCTTGGTCCACCTGAGCGGTGTCCCCCTCTCCCACACCATAGAGTTGCGGGCAGATTGGCCAAGGTTCTAGGCTGCCGCACACGACTCTATGGCATTGCAAGAGGAGAGCTGCAGCGGTCGTCCTCCGAGTAGACAGATAGCAGCCCCGCATCCAGCTGCTGCCCCAGGTTTGGGAAGCCCGCTCCGCAGGCGGTGTTCGTGGATGTTCTGGAGCACCACACGTGGGGCTGGAGTGCCTGCACATCTGGAGGCCTGCCTTTAGATGGATGGGCCACCCATGGGCGAGGCGGAGCCGAAATCTGTCCGTTGACACCCTTGGTCTCTTGTATCTCTTCTCTGCTTGCCAAACACCACAGCAGTTTTCTCCATAGGCAGCCCTTGCCACAGTTCCAGCTGCCGAACACAGGAGCGAGCGTTACGGTTTCTCACACAAATCCAAGAGTAATTCGCAGCGGGAGCACGGGTTTGGGGAGGTTTGTTTCCAGGAACAGATCCAGGAAAGTGGAATTCCCCGGCAGACCCACGGGGCAGATATAAACTTTTTAATTTATTTACATTTTTACCCCACCCTTCCCTGAAGGCTCAGGGCAGCTCACAAAAACACATAAAATACAATTAAAAGACATTAAAATAAAATCCAACAAAAAACCCTACCCAGTCCAAATACAACCACCCAACAACCTGCCACACAATCCTTATCCCTGCCCGCCAAATGCTTTACTAAAAATAAAGGTCTTATACCACCCCTGAACGATGCTCAGGCTCGAACTCAAACAAACCTCCAGGAGGAGGGAGTGCCACAACATCGGGGCAACAACTGAGAACAAGAACACCCCCCTGCATGCTCCTGTCTTACAGACAAGAGCAGCAGATGGAACCCACAGGAGGGTGCTCTCGGCCAACCGCAATGGGGCATGGTAGGAAAGGTGGTATTTTAGATATATGGGCTCAGACCATTTAGGACTTTAAAGGTCGAAGCCAGAACCTTGAATTGTGCCCCAGAAAGCTATAGGGAGCCAGTGCACCAGTGTAATGTACTCCAGTGACCCATCCCTGAAAGGAGCCAGGCCGCCGCATTCTGCACCAGCTGCAGCTTCCAGTCATCAAGGGCTCCAAACCTTCAAATGATCTTGCCCAGAGTGGCACAGAATCATGGCATAGAATCAACATGTGTTCACCGGGCTTGTCAGTTTCAGCAGCAGGAAGCTTTACATGGTCAGTTTCACTAACAGGGAGTTTTATCCTGCAGCAGGGAACTTTGCCTGGTCAGTTTCCACCAACAGGGAGTTTTGCCCTGCAGCAGAGAGCTTTGCCTGGTTAGTTTCACCATTGGGGAGTTTTGCCCTGCAGCAGAGTTTTTTGCTCTGATCAGTTTCACCAGCAGGGCTTCTTGAATTTCACCTGCCTATGCTGCCACCCGATGGGCTCCCTCTGTTGGTCAGAGTCCATGAAGAAGCTCCTGGTGCCCCCGTGCTGCCGCCGCCATGCCAGAGAGGCCACAGGAACACCATTGTTGGGCCAGACACCTATTCAGGGCCCAAAAGATCCAGAATTTACAGCCTTATCCTAAAGATGGCCTTAGTATCCTGCGTTGGAGCAGGGGGTTGGACTAGATCACCCTAGCAGACCCTTCCAACCTTACTAATCTATGGTCAGGGACCCATGTTCACTGTATTTTCTACCTTTGTGGAAATGGGGGAAACGCAGTGACTGCGGGCCCCCATGATCGTGTTCCAACAAACAGAGGTAAACTGAAGCAACAACATCAATTTAAATAATTCAGACTAGCTATTCCACTTTGGTAGAATTCAGGTAAACAATGTAAACTGAAGTAGCACCACGTCAATTTTCCCTTAGCCGAGAAGTCATGATCACTAAACCGTGGTTGCCACCCTCAGACTGATAAGCGTTCACACAAACGGTTACTTCAAAATACAAACTAAAGGGACATAAGTACTTCTCTTCCTACCCCTGGATAATGTTGGTTTAGCCCTCTGTTTGTGTAAACGCTTGTGACAGTTGGCCCTATGTGGCTGCAGAACTAGGGCCTGGATGAGGTTGCAGCCTTCCCGAATAGCTGGAATGACCGTCCCTTTAAGGAAGTTGGCTGCCTCCACAGGCCACGCCCCTCCTGGGCATAGAAGGCTCAGCTAGAAGGTCAGTCTGAGTCTGGTTGGTGCTGGGGAAGGTACTGCCTAGGAAGAGTTTGGTGGACTAGATATTGGGATTTGACTACGTTTGGACTTTGCACTGTAAATAAACCTGCATTTGGTGGTGGCAGCAACTGGATAGTCAAGTGGCTCTCCGGGACCCTGCTACAGTCCAAAGCTTCCCTATCACAGCGCTTTGGGGGTAAAACAAAAGTAAGGCCCAACTACATCAAATTATCTACATCAGAATGTGGTCTAAGAGTGTCCGGGCTCTGTCACCCAAGAGAAAAAAAAAACCCAAAACCTGCAGCTCATTTATTCCCCTGGTTTGGCTGACATTTGTGAAGAGAGAAAGGAAAAGAGGAGAGTCAAGATCCACCACTGGCATAAATCAGCCTCGCCCCATTGGACAGACACCAACTGAGGATCTGGCCCGTGGTTTTGTGTTCTCCGTAATTAGTCCTAGTAGCTGCGTATTAAACGCATGCTGTTTCTTTTATTTCACTCCCCTCCCGCCCCCCCTCCTTTCCTTTTCCAAAGGGCCTCTTGCGTCTTTAAGATCGCACTCATTGTGCCTGGTCTGGCAGAGTGGAAAATTTAATTTTAAACTAATTAGCTTGAAGTTGGTGAATATCCTCAGGTTACCTGGCTTCTCCTTTCCCAAAGGCGGAGAAGGACTCAGCTCACCTGTATCCAACACTTGACACTGCTGGAGATAGGAGAACAGAAACAAAGGACTGGAGATTGGTTATTGTCTCAACTCAAAGGTCGAGAGTAGTTTATGACAAAGCTCTAATTAATACTTTATTACCAGTCAATGAACGGGAGTCTCTTTTGCTGGCATTTCGTATTATTAGCTAAAGGTTTGGTTTGAATGCAGGATATCGTTATCTTCAAAATCAACTTGTTCTCCTTTCTTTGGTCTTCAAACAACATTGCCCTCAAGGTCCTTACTTCTGAGCTCAAAGAACATGGAGCCAACTTGTACCAACAACATTTCATCTGAAACCCAATCGTCACGGCGGTGCCGTCGCTCCAACAACTTGGTCACCGAAAGGTCACTTATAAACAGAAATGCCATTTCTCATCAGATTTGTTCCGACAGGAAGGGACCTCAAGAATCATTTTGTCCTAAGCCCTGCTCCAAGTCAGGATACCCGCTGCCTGCAGCAGGGATGGGGAACCCTTTCCCTCCCAAGGGCCACTTTGAAAATAAATACAATTGCCAAGGGAGCATGGAAGTTGGAGGCAGAGGGGCTTTGGGACTATGTTCAGGAAGTGGAGGGTCTAGATCATGGATCTGTCCCCTATTCTTGTGTGCTTGCCCTCCACTCTGCTCCTTTAACCCTGAGCTCAGTCTTTCAGGGCTAGGAAGGAATCCAGAGGCCAGATCCAGGTACTGAAAAGGGAAGAGATAAAAACTAGCTGGAGGTCGCACTTGCCCCTAGGTCTGAGGTTCCCCACCTTTGGCCCACAGCATCACAAGCAGATGCTTGTCCAGTCGGATTTTGAAGGCGCCCACGGGAGAAGATTACATAACCTCCCTGGTAAACGTATCCCATTGCCCAACAGTTCTCAACTCTAGTTGGACTAGAGGTTTAGATTTGAGAGTCTGAAATCAGACCAAACTAAGGATTTATTCACACAACACCAATCCTCTGAGCAAAGGGCTTTTTTGAGCTTGTGTTTTATCCAAACCTGAATACACAGCCTTACTAGAAAACCAAAAATTCAAAACATACAGGAAGGGGAAAGAAGGCCAGATCGCGAAGGATGAATATACGGAAAGAGCACAAGTGTATCGGGACAAAATCGGGAAGGCAAAGCGGCAGAGGAAGCTGCAACTAACAAGGGACGTTAGAAACAAGAAGGGGTTCTACAAATATGTTGGAAGTTAAAGGAAGACGGAGGAAATTGTGTGTCCGCTCTTCAGTGAATAAAGAGAGAGAAGGTGAAAACAGAAGCAACAAAGGCCTGCTACAGTCCGCCTGGACTTAAAGTCACTTGAGTTTACGTCCCGCCAGATGTGGGGCCTGCTGCTGCACCGGCCCAGGGAGTTGGCTGGCCTGAATGTGGTCCTCAAGAAGATCCCGGGCCCCTAGTCCATGCCAAGGGCTGCTCAGGTGGGCCAACGCAGGCCATAGCCGGCCCAGGCACCTGTTCCCATTGCCATCCTCTGCCAGGAATCGGGGGCTGCCATAGTTGCCTGTCATGGTGGGGGTGGGACGTGGGGGTGTGCGCGCGCGCTGGGGCAGGGCCGCCTGGCCACACATTTGTCCTGTTCCCCTGACCGGGGGCGGGGGGGCAGGGGAGCGGTCACTGGCCAGCCCGGTTGGGCACACATCCATTCAGTGCCCCGACCCAACCAGGGACGGTCCCCGTTCCCTGGGCTGAGTAGCCGGCGTGCAAGCTGCTAGTCTGTTTTCACCCACAGTTTCAGATGAGGCAAACAAGGTTGAATTGCTCAGTGCTTACTTTGCTTCAGACTTTTCAAAGGAAGTAAGTGCTGATGAGAAAACTAGCAACACTGCTATGGACATGAACGGGGAGGAGACACCGGGAAGGAGAGCCAGGGAGCACGTCAGAGAATACTTGGCCAATCTGAGCAAATTCATGTTGGCAGGGCCCAATGATACAGCATCCAAAGATCCTGCCAGTTAAGAAAGCATTAGCTGTGATAATTGAGAACTCAGAGCTGGTGAGGCAGGGTGCCAGCAGAAATACCTTCTGGGTGAGGGGCACAGGCAGGGCGTGGGAAAGCTCCTTCCTGATATGGCCACGCCCTTTTCTGAGCATCATGACATCACAACTCTTGGAAGAGGCAGGACCATGGGTGCAACCACGCCCCCTTGTACCTTTCTTCCAGAGCCCATGCTGAGGAGGTGACATTCTTGTGAATGGAACGGTCGTCAGTTTCCTCGGGCCCGTAAGCAGACTCCGGCCACGATTCCAATTCACTCCCAATTCACGCAGATTCTGCATGGCATAATTCAATCTCTATGAAGATGCGTACAGAATGTGCGCAGGCCCACGGGGCATGGGATCAATCCCTCTGATAGGAGGGGTGGCCACAAAGTGGCTGGAGGGGAACATTTCCTCTGCAGTCACATAGCAGCAGCTGTTCAATAGGGATTTCCCCATCTCACTGCAAATATTTCTGTCTTTATCCAACTTGAAGATGGACACGGTGGATGCAAATAAACAAAGCAATAGCTACGCATAGTGCTGAATTGACGATTGGTCACAAATGCTGTTTCCTTGGAAACTGACCATTCACTGCCTTCCACACGATACAAAAAACTTACTGCTTTCCCGCTATTTTCATGAGTTTCTGTTCAGGAATGCCTGTGGGAGACAAACGTGCAACCGGCACACCGGCGCTACACACTGGGCAGAGGGGGTGGGCGGCAGCCCTGACAGGGTATGAAACTGATGTGTGACTGAGCGGGCCGGCCGGCCAGCACTTCCATGCCCCCCCCCCCATAGAGCAGGCAACAGAACAAATGCACAGCTGGGCGGCCCCACCCCAGCACCCTGCTATGATGTCCAGTCATGGTGGCCCCCGATCCCCGGTAAAGATGGGGCCATAAACAGATGCGCTGGCCCGCCTGGGCGGCCCTTGGCCCAGGATGTACTAAAAATTAAAATGTATCTAAAAATTAAAAATGTGATAGTGCAGTTTTTAAACTAGAACCTGGGGGAAAGCCGACAGGCACTGCGGAGTGCACAGTTCGGACTGTGGCATCTATGCAGGAGGAGGTTAATTTGGGGGATTTAGAGTTGCTTAAGACTGAGAAAGGGATACAAATTAAGGGACTTCAGTTGGAATTCACTGGCGAACAGATAAATAACAATTCTAGGGTGCCTGATACCGTCCCCTATAATGTGCACAGTAAGAAAAAGAAAAATATACAAAAATGTCTATATGCAAATGCTAGAAGCCTAAAAAGTAAGATGGGAGAATTAGAGCGTATGGCGCTAAATGAAGATCTAGACGTTCTAGGCATCACAGAGACCAGGTGGAACGAGGATAACCACTGGGACACTGTAATACCAGGGTACAAAATTGGAATGATGGAGTAGATCGAGTTGGTGATGGGGTGGCTCTATATGTAAAAGACAACATTGAGTCAAGTACAATTAAAATTTTAAAGGATGCAAACTGTTCCCTAGAATCTCTATCGATAGAAATTTCAGGTATAAAGGGGAAGAGTATCGCAGTAGGGCTATACTATCGTCCCCCTGACCAGGACGGAGAGACTGATAAAGCAATGCTAAAAGAGATTAGACAGGCTACTAAAGTCGGCAACATAATAATAATGGGTGACTTCAATTACCCTAATATTGATTGGGGGAATGTTTCCTCGGGGCGGGACGTGGAGGTCAAATTTCTGGATGCCCTAAATGACTGCTTCCTAGAACAGCTGGTTCTGGAACCAACGAGAGGAGGAGCTATTCTAGATCTAGTCCTGAGTGGCACGCAGGACCTGGTGCAAGGAGTAACTGTGGCGGAGCCACTAGGCAATAGCGATCATAATATGATCACATTTGACATAATTTCTGGAGGGAGAAAGACAAACAAAAGTACAGCAGTAGCATTTAACTTTAAAAAGGGAGACTATGACAAAATGAGGAAACTAGTTAAAAAGAAACTAAAAAGCCCAGTTGCAAGGGCTACAAGTTTGCAAGAGGCATGGAGGCTGTTTAAAAGCACCCTTCTGGAAGCCCAGATTAAATGCATCCCGCAAGTTAAAAAAGGAAGCAGGAAGACCAAACGTCTTCCACTGTGGTTAAATGGGGAGGTGAAGGAGGCTATTAGAGCCAAAAAGGCATCCTTTAAGAAATGGAAGGCTAGTCCCAATGAAAATAATACGAAAGAGCATAAACACTGGCAACGTAAATGTAAAGTGTTAATAAGGCAGGCCAAGAGAGATTTTGAAGGGAGGCTTGCTAAAGAGGCAAAAACAAGCAACAAAAACTTTTTCAAATACATCAGAAGCAAGAAGCCTGCTAGGGAGTCAGTTGGGCCATTAGATGACAAGGGAGTAAAAGGGGCGCTCAGGGAGGATAAGGACATTGCAGAGAAGCTGAATGAGTTCTTTGCGTCGGTCTTCACTGCGGAGGATTTGGGGGAGGTACCCACGCCGGATCCTTGCTTTGTGGGCGAGGAATTGGAAGAGCTGTTACAAATCAATGTGACGTTGGAGGATGTTCTAGGGCAAATTGACAAACTGAATACTAACAAGTCACCAGGGCCAGATGGCATTCACCCCAGAGTTCTGAAGGAACTCAAATATGAAATCGCAGACCTACTGTTAGTAATTTGTAACCTGTCACTAAAATCTGCCACTGTACCCGAGGACTGGAGGGTGGCAAATGTAACCCCGATATTTAAAAAGGGATCCAGAGGCGATCCTGGAAACTACAGACCAGTAAGCTTGACGTCTGTGCCGGGCAAAATGGTGGAAACCATCATTAAGGACAGAATTACAGGGCATGTTGACAAACATGGCTTAATGGGGAAGAGTCAACACGGATTTAGTAAAGGTAAGTCATGCCTCACTAACCTGTTGGAATTCTTTGAGGGTGTAAATAAGCATGTGGACAAGGGAGACCCAGTAGATATAGTGTACCTGGATTTCCAGAAAGCATTTGATAAGGTCCCTCATGAGAGACTCTTGAGAAAATTAAAAAGTCATGGGATAGGAGGTAGTGTCTTACTATGGATCAGAAACTGGTTAAAAGATAGAAAGCAAAGGGTAGGACTAAATGGTCAGTTTTCACAATGGAGAGATGTAAAAAGTGGTGTGCCTCAGGGATCTGTATTGGGACCGGTGCTGTTTAATGTATTCATTAATGATTTGGAAAAGGGTGTTAAGAGTGAGGTGATCAAATTTGCAGACGACACCAAGTTATTCAAGGTAGTTAAAACACGAGCAGACTGTGAGGAACTGCAACAGGATCTTACGACACTGGGTGCCTGGGCATCTAAATGGCAAATGAGATTTAATGTGGACAAGTGCAAAGTGATGCACGTAGGGAAAAATAATCCAAACTATGCGTACACAATGCTGGGTACTAAGCTAGGAGTTACCACTCAGGAAAAGGATCTGGGGGTGGTTGTGGACAATACAATGAAATCCACAGCGCAGTGCGCAGCAGCAGTCAAAAAAGCAAACAGAATGTTAGGAATTATTCGGAAGGGGATAGAGAATAAAACTGAGGATGTCATAATGCCTCTATACAAATCAATGGTGCGACCGCACCTCGAATATTGTGTGCAGTTCTGGTCGCCCCATCTCAAAAAAGACATAGCTGAACTAGAAAAGGTACAGAGAAGGGCAACAAAAATGATCAAGGGCATGGAAGGGCTCCCGTATGAGGAGAGGCTTGGTAGGTTGGGGCTCTTCAGTTTGGAGAAGAGACGACTGAGAGGAGATATGATAGAGGTCTATAAAATCATGAGTGGTGTGGAACTAATAAACAAGGAGCAGTTATTTACCCTCTCAGCTAGTACTAGAACTAGGGGACACTCCATGAAACTCATGGGTGGCAAGTTTAAAACAAATAAAAGAAAATATTTTTTCACTCAGCGTATAATTGGGTTGTGGAATCTACTGCCAGAGGCTGTGGTAAGGGCCAGTACTATAGCTGAGTTTAAAAGAGGTTTGGACAAGTTTCTGGAAGATCGGTCCATTAGCAGCTATTAGCCAGACAGGATCAGGGAACATGACGGGAGCTGGGGGAAAACAACAGGGAATGGATCCCCCATTGTGACCTGTTGGGTGCTTCTCCCAAGCCACCGTGATTGGCCACTGTCAGAGACAGGATGCTGGGCTAGATGGACCATTGGTCTGACCCAGTATGGCACTTATGTTCTTATGATGTGAGCCTGGAATCATCCAAGGGACGAATTCCAGACCAGCTGCCTACCTGGGTCTGGGCAGCAGTAAGCCAACATCTGGCAGGCCAGAAATAGACACCCTGATGAATCCCAGGCCAGGCAGACCAGAGCGGGCCAGCGTCTCATCTATTATCACCCTTTGCTCAGTACTTCTGGTACTTTGTTCAGTAATTCTTCTGTAGGCTGGTCGCTACTTTGGTCTTCATAGCCTGCCATTGAGCTGTATACGTGGCCTTTGAACTGTAAATGACATAATGGATGCTGAAAATTGCCAAAAGTAATGAAAGTGGCTGAAAGTGACAAATCACCATAGACAATCCCAATTTCAGCAAAAGAGCAAATACAATATGGAATGCGAAAATACCAACATACGTTCATCAATATTCCCAAAAGGCTGGGATTGACTGACCGTTCGGGAAAGCTGTTCCCACCTCTGCTCCAGCTACTTGCTCTGGATTGTCAACACAGACAATTCTGATCACGTAGCTGATTTTTAAATGCATATAGTTAATTTGAGAGCTAATGGCTACCCACTGGCTACTCACGCGCTGTTGTGGGGGGGCGAGGAGCGAGGTTTACTGGTCCCAGAGAGCAGCGAGTGGGGAGCTGATTGCTGGAACCGGAGGCAGGGGAAAGGGGGGCAGTATTCCCGGCAGCAGCAGAAACATGGAGCACAGCGGGGGCTTCTCCTGAACCTGCCTCTTTACTGCTGCTGTCCCTGGAAGCCACCACTTCCGGAGCTGCTGTTCTCAGGGAAAATGGCAGCACTGGGAGGCAAATGCGGGATTTCCCCCCAATCCTCCCCCGGACACCATTTGAACTGCTGCTCCAGAGGAAAGCTACGACTCGGAGTGGACTAGAGGAAGTTCCCTGGCTGGCCTTCCTGCCACCGCGCGTTCCCTAGCAACAGCAGTTCAAGTAGCAGCAGGGAACAGAGCCAATCCTCTCCCCACTGCCACACACACCTTGCACCTAGCTGTCATGAGGTCCCTCTTCAGACATCACGACAACAACACGCGAGGTCGATCCACTCATGGCATGCCACCATGTGACCTGCTGCGAGTAGGTCTGACGCAGCTGGAAATTGGTGCTATCCTAACAGGCAGGACAGCAAACCCTCCCCAGGGAGTTTTTGGCAGACAGGGGAGTATTTGGTGAGAGGGGACTTCCCTAAGTGAGAGGCGGAGTGGGGGGGGGGGTCCCTCACCCGTCTGCCTAGCCAGTTTTCCAGTTGCAAACAAGCAAACAAGAAGCAACACGAGAGTTATTTATTTGGTCAGACATTTGGCAGGCAAGGATAGGGTTGGGGGAATTTGTGTTTAATTGGTTTTTAAGTGACAGGGACTGGGACCTGTTCCTAGGTGACAGGGACCAGGGTGCAATTCCCCTATATGAGGAATTAGATGGCCTGCTGCCACAACAACACTGCTCCATCTCAACTAGATGGAGTCTATGCCGTTGCTGTGTGGACAGTGAAGAAGTTCTTTCTTGCCCTCATAGCATCCGCTAAATCCCGTCCAGTGGAGCTGTTCCGGGTGGTATGAGGGCTGTTCAGTCTGGCCTCCCTCCACCTTGGAGTGGAGTCATTGAGTGCCCGCTGTGACTTGTTTGTGGATTATTTTGCGGATAAAATTGTTCAGATTCATCACAGTTTTGACGCTGCATTTTCTGCAGCGGGGCAATTGGAGGTTATGGAAGCCCCCTGGTCCTTGTTTGTGGGATCAGTTTCGGTCGGTGACCCCTGCCGATGCAGAGGATGTTCTTGGGGCTGTCAGGCCTACCTGTTGTGTACCAGACCCTTGCCCGTACTGGTTGGTTAAACCCTGCCAGGAGACGATGGAGCCATTGCTGGTGCGAGTGGTCAGTGCCTCCTTCAGGGAGAACAGGGTGCCAAGCTGCCTTAAAGAGGCAGTGGTGCGACCACTGCTCAAGAAACCATTGCTTGACATGGACTCCCTTGCCAGCTATTGGCTGGTGTCTAACCTTCCCTTTTTAGGGAAGGTTATTGAGCAGGCGGTGACCCAGCAGTTGTAGAAGCATCTGGATCATGCCGGTTTTCTTGATCCCTCGCAGTCAGGATTTCACCCGGGTTATGGCACTGAGACTGCGCTTGTGGCATTGGTTGATGATCTCCACCAAGAATTAGGTCATCCTGCTAATTCTATTAGATCTGTCGGTAGCATTTGATACCGTTGACCATGAGATGTTGGTGATGCACTTGCAGGATCATGCAGGGCTGGGCAGCACGGTTCTTGACTGGTTCTGCTCCTTCCTGGCCAGAAGAACTCAGCGAGCGATGCTCGGGGATTATTTTTCATCATACCGGGACCTCTCGTGTGGAGTCCCGCAGGGCTCTGTCTTGTCCCCTCTCCTGTTCAACGTGTATATGCAGCCGCTCGGCGAGGTGGTCAGGAGGTTTGGCGTGCGGTGTCATCAATATGCTGGGGACACCCAACTTTACCTCTCTTTTTCATCAGACCCAGGCCCGGCAGTCTTGACGCGTACCAAGTATCTTGCAGCTGTGGGGGATTGGATGAGGGTGAACTGACTAAAGCTGAATCCCAACAAGACGGAGGTGATGCTGGTGGGTAAGGCAGTGGGGGATGACAGCCCCTATCATTGATGGGGTCTGCCCCCCGCTGGTTCCCCAGGTGCGGAGTCTGGGGGTGGCTCCTTAATTCACAGGTCCGCTTGGATGCTCAGGTGGAGTCTGTGGCGAGGAGTGCCTTTCGCCAACTACATCTGGTGAGTTGGCTTTGACCGTATGGTGCGTTGGCTTCGACTGTATGCCTTGGACTCTGACCTGGCCACCGTCATCCATACTTTCATCACCTCTAGGCTTGACTACTGCAACGCGCTCTACATGGGGCTACCCTTGAGGACGGTCCAGAGACTGCAGCTGGTGCAGAATGCGGCGGCCCGTCTCCTGGTGGGATGGGGTCGCCGTGAACATATTACACCAGTTCTTCGGTCTCTGCACTGGCTGCTTGTAGTCTTCCAGGCCCGATTCAAGGTGTTGGTGCTTGCCTATAAAGCCCTAAATGGCCTCGGCCCGACCTACTTGTGGGACCGTCTCACCGCCCGGGTCCTGGATCGGTCCCTGCGGTCATCGGGGGGTGCCCTGCCGAGGAGCCACGATGGGGAGGCCCTTCTTGGTGGCTGCCCCGCGGCTGTGGAACTCCCTGCCAGCAGAGGCCTGTTTGGCCCCGGATCTCCCCTCCTTTTGCCACCATTTTAAGACGTGACTGTTCCGTCTGGCTTTTGGGGGGCGGGGGCGGAGGATGGGTAGCTGGGAAAAATGGGTTAGGGTGTGGGGTGGTTGGAGGTGTTTTTATTCCTCCCAGAGTTGATTATTTTAAAGTTGTTTTAAATTGTTGATTTGTATTGTTGTGCGTCACCCAGAGCTGCCTGTGGCAGGACGGGCAGGCTTCAAATATTTAAAATAAATACTTGGTTTTATTTTAGCTACAGTTAGCTACTTGGTTTAACTACACCTTGTTTGACGGTTCTGTTTCCAGTTGGGTTCACTGGGCTGCTGATTCAGTCTCTGGTTAGAGCTCTCGGGGTTGGAGCTCTGAGCTCTTCTGCCAGCTCCACACTCCGGTAGCTCCAGTCAGTGCCCCCTCTGCCTGACTTCCTAGCTTCTGGGCCTTTCAGTGTCCTAGCCCAGGTCTCATCAGGTGACTAATTAGTAGGGGTGGGACACCGGGGAGAATACTGAATATACCTGTATCGGAACTCCCCAGTATCGGATACCGTTTTTTTAACATTGGCCAGTTTACCGGGTTTTTTTTTCTACATTGCTGCTATTGAAATCAATGGCCACAATTTAAAAAAAACTCGGTAAACCGGCCAATGTTAAAAATCCAGTGTGCAGATACCATAGATTACACCCGATTATTGGGTGTATCGAATTAATCTGATACAGATATTCCCAACCCTACTAATTAGCATCCCTGTTTTAGTCTCTTAAAGGGCTGATCTGTTTTGTTAACTCCTTCACATGGTACCGATCCTGCGAACAACTAACCCTGTTACACTAGTTTATTGGGGTGTACTTTTAAAATTTTTACTTACAGAATTCATATTTTATATTCATAGTGCTACTGCTAGCATGGAAGGCTGTGTCTGCTGCCGTGAGGACAGGGGGCTGCTGTAACCGGAGGAGCCGCCTGCCACTCTGCTCTTCCCTCCCCGGGCAATAACATCAAGGGCGGGGCCCTTTGGGTACCAGCCGAAGGGCAACAGCTCTACAGACAGCAGAGTTGTCATCCTGCGGCTTACCTTTGCTGTTGCCACTGCTGCCCTGACGTCATTGCCGCTGTTGTCATTGGACCTGCTGCTCGACTTGCTGCCGCCGCTGCCATCATTTCGAGCCATGGCCCTTATCGGGACTGTGGAATTAGGGGCCGGAGGCTTGTATTGTGTTTTTTAGTTTAATAGTTTTAAGGGGTTTCGGGGGTGGGGTGTGTGGTATGAGGGGGGGGTATGGGGAGCGGGTTAGGGAGGATAGGGCCAACCCCCTTGGTGAGAGGAGGGGAGGTGGCCCTTGGGGAGGGTGGGCAGGGCCTCCGCCTGAATAAGGGTAGGGGGCTCCAGGTGAGAGAGAGAGCCTCGGGAGGAGGTTTGGGGAGGGGGGGCATTGCCCGTATGATAGGGAGGGACTCTGTGAGAGAGGGAGTCCTAGGGGGAAGGGATATTTTGGGGAAAGGGGATGGGGAACTCTGAGGGGGCAGCCGATAGGAGGGGGTCAGAACGGTGTGAACTGGAAGGGAGGAGAAGCTATGGGGTGGTTCTGGGATGGGATGGTCCACAGGGGTGTGTGGTTTGGGCCCCCAGGGAACCTAGGTCCCTTGTGGAGGTCAAAAGAGCCTCCCCACCCCCCACTGGAGGTGAAGGAGGAGCAGGGTCTAAAGCACACCAGTGCGGGGCTGATGCTGTTAAATGCAAGGTCCGTGGCAAATAAGGCCCCGGTAATACGAGATCAGATCTTGGATGGGGCTGCGTGATACCTTGTACGTATCACGGAAACCTGGCTGGACGAGGAGGCGGGGCCAATTTTGGCCGATCTCGTTCCAGCTGGGTATGCAATAAAGCACCAGCCCCACACTGGGGAGGTGGTATAGCTATTATCGTTAGAGAGACATGGCCTGTTAGGAGGTATCCAGTTCAGGTGATTCCAGGGATCGAGGCCCTCCATGTGGTGTTTGATTTGGCTGGGGGGCAATCTAGGGGTGCTACTAGTGTGCCGGGCCCCTTCCTGCCCAGTGGCATCCCTTTCCGCTCTAGCAGAGCTGGTCTCGGCGGTGGTGTTGAGCTCCTCTAGGACCTTGGTCCTGGGGGACTTCAATGCCCATGCCGATACCGGCCTTGTGGGAGCAGAGCGAGAGTTCATGGCTGCCATGGACTTGTCCCAAGTTGTCAACTGCCTGACCTATGTGGGGGGGCATACCCTCGACCTAGTGTTCTGTTCTGGCCTTGAGGCGGGTGATCCGGTAGTGAGGGATGTGAGGTTCACGCCCTTGTCATGGACGGATCATTACCTCCTACAGGTCAGTCTCTCGGCGCACCACCTCCAGAAGGGGAAGGGACCAGTTAGGTTGGTCCGTCCTCGGAGGCTGATGGAACCTCAATGGTTCCAGGAGGCTCTTGGGGATTTAACCTTAGACGCTGACAGTCACTCTGTTGATGAACTCGCCTGAGCTTGGAACATCTTGCTCGGGGAGGCCATTGACAGGGTGGCTCCGAGACGTCTCCTGCCACAGTCTCATCACCGCAGGGCCCCCTGGTTTACCAAGGGGCTGCGGTATATGAAGCAGGCAGGCAGGCGACTAGAGCAACACTGGCGTCAGACTCGTGCTGAATCCGACCAACTTCTCCATAGGGCCCATTTGCGGATCCTATGTTGAGACTGTGAGGGTGGCAAAGAAAGAGTTCTTTGCTGCCCTCATAGCGTCTGTGAAGTCACGTCCAGCGGAGCTGTTCCGGGTGGTGCAGGGGCTGGTCAGTTCGGCCTCCCTCCGCCTAGACAGGGACTTGTCCCAGCCCCGCTGTAAGGAGTTTGCCATCTACTTTGCAGATAAGATCGCTCGGATCCAGAGCAACTTTGACACTGGATTGGGGGCAGTAGGGGTGGAGCGCAAGGCACAACGTCTGGTCCAGCTTCTCGGGAGGAGTTTCAGACAGTGACGCCAGCCGATGCTGTGGGTGTTCTGGGGTCTGTTAGAGCCACCAGTTGTGAATTAGATCCATGCCCGTCCTGGTTGGTGAAGGCCTCCAGGGAGACGTTGGGGATGGTGCTGGCGAGGGTAATNGTTGGGGACGGTGCTGACGAGGGTAATAAACACGTCCCTTCGGCAGGGAAGGCTGGCCCCCGGTTTCAAGGAGGCCGTGGTGCGCCCCCTGCTGAAGAAGCCATCTTTGGATGTGGACGCACTCTCCAGCTACCAACCTGTCTCTAATCTTCCCTTTTTAGGGAAGGTTATTGAATGGGCGGCGGCACTGCAGCTCCAGATGCATCTTGACGGCATCGGTTTCCTTGACCCATTTCAATCTGGGTTCCGCCCCGGCTATGGTACAGAGACGGCATTGGTAGCCTTGGAGGACGATCTCCGCTGGGCGATGGACGCAGGATGCTCAACATTTTTGGTCCGGCTAGATCTCTCGGCCGCTTTTGATACAGTGGACCATGGGCTGCTGCTGAGACGATTGCGAGTCCTGGGGGGGTCTGGACAGGACTATCCTTGAGTGGTTCCGCTCATTGCTCTCAGGGAGAAGCTAGCAGGTTGTCCTGGGGACTGAATCATCTAGCCCCCGGGCCCTGGAATGTGGTGTTCCGCAAGGGTCCATTCTGTCTCCATTATTGTTTAATGTGTATATTCAGCCCTTGGGGGAGATCGTGAAAGGGTTTGGTGTGTGTTGCCACCAATATGCTGATGACACCCAGCTTTACCTCTCTTTTCCAACTGACCCAGGTCCTGCTGTCTCAGTACTGTCCCATTGTTTGGAGGTCGTGGCGGATTGGTTACGGCAGAGCAGACTGAAGCTCAATCCTGCTAAGATGGAGGTGGGTAGGGCAAGGGAGGTGTCGGCTCCCTTCGTAGAGGGGGTCTGCCCTCCTGTAGCCCAGCAGGTTTGGAGTCTGGGGGTATTGTTGGACTCAGATCTCCGCCTGGATCGGCAGGTGGAGGCGGTGGCTAAAGCCGCCTTCCGCCAGCTCTATCCGGTGCGGAGACTGTGTCCATGTGTCTCCAGACCTGACCTGGCCACCATCATCCATGCCTTCATCACCTCGAGGCTGGACTACTGCAATGCGCTCTGCGTGGGGCTTCCCTTGACGCTGGTTTGGAGGCTGCAGCTAGCACAGAATGCAGCGGCTCGTCTCCTTATGGGGACAAGCTGGTGGGAGCACATCATCCCTGTGCTCCGCATGCTGCACTGGCTGCCTATAGTGTACTGAGCCAGATTCAAGGTGTTGGTTTTGGCCTATAAGGCCCTACACGGTCTTGGCCCTTCGTACCTCAGGGACCGCCTAACCCTCCGTGCCCCAGAACGACCCCTGCGGTCTGCCGGGGGCACCTTATTGGAGGTCTCCCGTGTAAAACGGGGCCGCAATGGAGAGGGCATTCTCGGTGGCTGTACCGCGATTGTGGAACTCCCTCCCGGAGGAAGCCCATGTGGCCCCAAGTTTGTTGGCCTTCCGATGGGCCTGTAAGACTTGGCTGTTCTCCCAGGCCTTTGGAGGAGGGGAGGGAGGGTTGGGATTATTAAAATTGGGGGGGGGGGGGTAGTGGGGTCTTTTAGATGGGTTTTTAAATGTTTTTATTTGTTGTGTTTTATTGTTGTTTCTATTTTTATGTTGTATGCCGCCCCGAGATACCATGGGTATGAGGGGGTGGCTAATAAATGTAAATAAATAAATAAATAATAAATATTTTAGATTGTTAGGAAGGGAACAGAGTGGGGATGAGAATAAGCCTGGGGTGGAGTTGAAACAGGTCACTGGGCATTTTTACACACACCTTAAAGTGCTAGTCTTTCAATCTTCTGCGTTTACAAGTCCACAAGTAAGTTCCGGATGCATTCTTCACACAAACACTGCCGTGAGGCAGCCTAAAGCAGCCGCAGCTGTAGACGTGAGGGGCTGCCATGGAAACCAAGTGATCACAGCTGTCTGGAGCAAAGCAGTTTACCAGGAGAGCTTTTTACACACAAAAGTTCTGGCATAAGTTCTACGCAGTTCAAAGAACCAGATGTTTAAGTTCTAGGTGAGTGATTTAGACACACAGAAAGTTCAGGATGTAAAAGCAAACATGCAGGAGAAATGGGTGTGTAAACACACCCATTGATTTGCCACCCAGGGGAAATACCCACATTTTCGGGTTCCACGTCCGATACTGAACATACTACTACAGTACCCAGAAATGCAAAAAAATGGGTAGTTCCAAGTACCATTTTTTTTTAGTTTCCAATACTACTAATCCAATTCTATTGGGACAGAAAACTGAAAAATCGGGACGGAAAACGAAAGAATCGGGACCAGAAGTCAAAGAATCAGGACTGGAAGTCGGCCTTCTGGTACTAGAAATAAACTTTCTGGGCCAAACGCCCCCTCCCACCCCCAAACTAGGTATCAGAAGTAAAAAAATCGATACTGGAAATAAACATTCCAGAACATCGGGGACCTGAATCAGGTCGAAATGGGGTACCAATCGGTACTCTATGTTGTGTCAGTTCGGGTATCGGAAATTCATCAGGTGTACCCATTTAGTCAGGGTTTGTTTGGGTTTTTTTTTGTTTCAGCTCTAGACTGTTTTTAGTTTGTTTGTTGAGAGTTCATGCTGTTTTGCGTGGCAATTTTGTTCTCTCGACATATTGTAAGAGGCTTTCATTCCACTGGGGAAAAGGCAGAGATAGTGGGAGTGGTTTTAAATTGGTAGTTCATGCAGTTTAGTATTTTTATTGTCTTCTATTTTTTTTTAATGTTGTAACCTTCCCTGAACTCGAGGGAAAAGGGTGGAGAACAAATTGAAATAAAAATAAATATTGATTAAATAAAAAAATTAATATCCAATACACTGAATCTGGAAACACTGAACCTGTCTCTCTTTGCTGAGATATTATAGAAAGGTTACTATATTATACCTCCCCTTTAAAAGAGGATGTTTATGAAAAATACACAGTACAGGGCTGCATTGGTTCCAGTGCAGCCCTGCAACATGTATTTTTCATAAACATCCTCTTTTAAAGGGGAGGTATGACAATCCTATATAGTTATAGGCCCTGCTAAGACAGCATTAAAACTCAGAGGTATTATTTTTATAGCCATTTCTATAGCAAACTTGGTGTTTGAAGAGCTTTGCAATCCTTTAAATCACCCACTGAACCCTGTGAGGGAGGTAATTATTATTCCCATTTTACAGATGTGGAACTGAGGCTGAAAGACAATGGTTTCCAATTGCCACTCAAGTGTTCATAGCTCAAACAGGGTTTGAACCTGTCTCCCAAGTTCAAGTTCAAGTCCACCCCCTTATTCCCTAGGCTAAACTAACTCACACAGCTGATAGCTCTTTATCAGATTTCTGAATTTCAAGCAAGTGCTGAAGACAGCTTGTGCCGCAGACATTCCTGCATGGCATGTGCTAAGGAAGGAGCTGAATTGATACATTTTCCTTGTCTACTCTTGGGCTCTTTGTGGCACTGTTTGAGACTTTAAGTCTTTGTGACCTTGGCTACTATTATCTTCTTTCCCCCCCGTCTCCCCTCAGTCCAATCATATTATTATAAAAGATAAGGTTTTATTCCCCATCATGCATTAACATGATCACGCAGGAGAAAGTTGCTGTGGCAAATACAAATTAAGAGAGGTACACTTGCTAGAAAACAGCACCACCCAGTGGCCCGGCCTGGAACTCCATCAGGGGCCACTGCCAGACAGCATAGACTGGTCAAGGAAAAGGCCTTTTTAAAGGAGTCCGACAGCTGACACAGGGAGTGAGTCCCTCAGGATGTAGCATGGGATTCATCTTTGACTCCTCCCTCTCCTTGATGCCTCCGATCCAGGCTGTTGCTAAATCCAGTCACTTCGCTGTGTATAATATCGCTAAAATTCAGCCCTGTCTTACGGTTTCCACTGCAAAAACCCTAGTCCATGCTCTAGTCAGCTCTTGCCTTGACTACTGCAACTTCCTTGTCACTGGCCTCCCCTGCTCTTGCCCCTTATTTATTATAAACATTTATATAGTGCCAGCCATGTGCCTGGCACTGTACAGAACATAGAAATATATTCATCTCCATTCAATGCTCTGCTGCCAAAATCATCTGCCTTGCCTGTCTCTTTGACCGCGTTCAGTAGGGTGGATATACCTCCCCTTTAAAAGAGGATGCTTATGAAAAATACATGGTGCAGGGCTTCACTGGAACCAATGCAGCCCTGCAACATGTATTTTTCATAAGCATCCTCTTTTAAAGGGGAGGTATGGCCACCCTAACGTTCAGCCCCTCCTCTCTGCCTACACTGGCTTCCTTTACGTGAACACATTCAGCACAAGCTCCTGGTCTTCACCTTCAAGGCTCCTCATGGCCTTGCTCCCCCAGCTCTCTCTGCTCTTCTATACCCCGCCACACTCCTGCTTCACTCCTCCCCACTTGCTCCTCTAGAATATCTTTGTCCCTGCTCTCTTGCTGCCTCCCCCAGGCCTGGAACTCCCTCCCTGGATACGTTCCCTCTGCTCCCTCCCAACTTTCAAATCCTTCCTGAAAACCTACCTCTTCTATCAGGCCTTCCCGAGCTTGTCATGAGCGATACTGCATCCCCTTCCCCCGGCCCTCACTCAGTCTCACGCCCTGCAACTAAGTGAAGCACGTGCACCAGCAACTTCTCAACCTCATGAACGTCCTCATCTCTCCTTCCCTGGTCTCTTAGATTGCAAGTCCCCTGGACGTAGGGACCCATCTATAACTATTGATTGTGTAGGGCCAGGTACACGGCTTGCATTTTAAATATATAAGTAAAATAATAATATTCACAGGTAGTAGCTGCATTTTCAGGTAGCCCCACGGAATATCCGAGCGGCTATCTGCTATGGGTGCTACCTCCATCACGGATCTGTTCCGGCTTTAATATTTGGGGGGGAGAAACTCATGCGAGTGTGGGTGTAAATATCTGCTTATTTGATAAGCCAGCTGAGAGGCACGTAGCATGGGCAGACAGAGGGGAAGAGTCTGACCCACTCGGGCTGGGGGCTTGATGCTTTTTTTCCCCCCAAGGTGACGGAGTGGGGCTGTCTGGGACACAAGGGGGGTGGAAAGACAAGGATTTCCAGCAGCTAAAAAGGGACAGGCCCCGCCCATGAGCTCCACCTCTCGGCAAATAAACTCCGCCCCTTGTGCACTTCTACGCATGCACCCCCCTCCCATCATTCCAAGAGTATAAGGAGGGACAGACGCTCTCCTGTTTCCCATTCCACTTAGTTTCTCATCCTCTCTCCATTGGCCTCTCCAGAGAAGAAACTGGAAAAGAGATGTCCAAGGCTACAGTACTGGTCTTTTAAAACAAGTTTTATTTTTATTGTGCTCCCCTGCCTTAAATGGCACTCGGAGCACTTTACAATCCTAAAAATATAAAGCAGAATATATATCAATTTAACACAATTTAAAAGGGGGAAGGGAAGAGGGGGAAGCAGCAGGGGATCCTAAAAGCACCTCAAGGATAAATGAGTCTACAGGTGCTTTTTGAAGGTAAGGCAGGAGGAACCGAGACAGACATCAGGAGGGAGCAATTTCCACACTGAGGGGCCCGCCACAACAGAGGCCCAATCACCCGCCGATGTCAGATGCAATGGCTGGATCCCCCAAACAGCGGGTGCTTTCTGAGTACAGATCGCCAGCAGTGGGAGGCTCTCTCTCCCCTGAAAGAGGGACAGTCGGATTCACCCAGAGAGGAACTGTTCCTCCGACAGGGACTGTGGGGAGATATGGAACCTCTGTTCAAGCTTTCAACCAGAGCGAGTGGCGCCACATGAATGGGGTGGGGGCGAAGGGTCTGTTACTTCCCTTTCCAATGTAACCCTGCCCCTTAACCGACTGTGATGCTCCATAGAGGCAGGGTCATGTCAGTGAAAGCAAGAAATTATGTCTCTTCTTCCTGACATGACCACCCTGGTTTCTCTGGGTTACCTGGGATGCCCCTGGCTGATCTGGAGAAGTCGGGGCCTTCCCCCGAGGGCGGACACTAGTTCAAGGGTCATAACCCAGAGAGGTGGCCACTCTAGAAGCTGTGATCAGAATCTGTTCGTTTGCCAAGGTGGCTGTGAGAGCAGAGCCTTTGGCCGTGGCGTAGCAAGGGTCTGAGATCATGGGGAATGGTGTCTCCCTAAGGAAAGGCCCTCCCAGCAGGGCTCCCTGGCTAGCCTCTGCCTACCATCACCAAGGTTGTGGTGCCGCCCTGGCTCCCAGCGAGACCCACCCACCCCCCAAGCTGAAGCAACCCTGCCAGGAAGGACGTTTTCAGAGCAGGCAGGACACGGCCGGCACTCCAACCCCACCCACTCTGAAAATTCCATTCTTGGCAGGGCTCTTTGCAAATGGCCTGAACACTGATGGAACATTTTCAGAGTGGGCGGGGGCAGTGTTGGGCATGGCTCCCTCCCCCACCTCCTCTGAAAATTTCCTAGCAGGACTCTGGCTACTTATAAAGACCCTCCTAGAGCCCAGGGCCTGTGCTCCACCGAGTTCAGTCTCAATTCGGGTTTAGTGAACTCAACCAAGAGGCAAAAAAAATCAACTCATCTTTGGGGGCAGGTGGGCAGAGACGTGATTGGGACAGGATTGTCTTGTACTAGGAACAACTAGGCTGGTATCTCTATGGCCCTTGGGTAATAAATTGCTACCGCATCCTGGCCATTGCAGTGGTGTAGGATTTGGCTGTGAAGCAAGGGCAGGATCATTCTGTTCCTTATTCTCTGCTGCCATCGTGTGGCCATTCTGTCTCACAAGTAAAGTGGTCTCGGAACCACCAGCTCTCGAGATTCTAACAGGGGACGGGATTTACGGATTCAGCCGTAACTGTCCGGAAAAGGCAGTTATGGATTAATCCGTAACTCACCACGCCATTATAGATTTCTGTATGTACGGGTCTCTATTTTCCCATTGACGCCAATGGGAAACCAGTTCACCATTCATTTTGATAGGCCATTCGTTCCAGTAGCCACATTATTAGAATGATTGGACCAGAGAGAGAGGTGGGGGCTAGGTGTGAGGTGGCGGCAGGCTAGCAGTGAGGGTGTTTTCAGATGAGATGCTACTCCGCATGGCCCCCCATGAGCTGGCCGGCCACCTGTCAGAAGGGGGAGCAGCTGATTGCATGGTCCTATGAGCCACGAGCACCCACTCTCGGAGTCATAACGGGAAATACGGAATGAGCCAAATGTTCGGCAGCGGTAGCCACGCTGGGAGCTGCCCATTTGTTTTGTTCCTCACATCCTCCACAAGAACGGGTGCTCCATGGCAGAGCCCCATAGCAGCCGCGGATAATCACCCCCCGCCGACTTGCTCATCTGCAAACACTGTGTGTGGAGGGGCCGGCAGTGGGGTGAGGGGGTTGGGAGGCCGGCAGTGGGGTGAGGGGGTTGGGAGGCCGGCAGTGGGGTGAGGGGGTTGGGAGTGGAAGTAACGAGGTTTTAATTATAAAGGACAGAGTGGGAGTTCCATAAGATTAAGTTTGGTTTTGATGTTGGTTTCATTGTACTGTGGGGGCTCCAGCGGGAGAGGGATTTAGGGACAACCAGTGCCCCTCTGGGAGAGAGAAAGAAGCTAGGTTTGGAGGGGATAAGACGTGGGGAGAGTGGAAGAGACTGCAGGATGGGATGTGACTTGGGGTTTGGGTTTATATGTGGGATTTATTTGTATTGTGTTTTAGTATGTTGTTTTTATTGCATTGAGCTGACCTGGCTCTTGGAGTCGAGTTGACAATTTTTTAAGAGGTCATGATTTTGGCAGCCAGACTCATTAATAAATTCTGCTATGTTAAGGATGGACAGAGTAGTAAATCTATAAATAAGCAGAATTTATTAATGGTCTGGCTGGCAAAATCATGAAATTAGCATAAAAATCATGATTGGTTGTGGGTTTTTTTTTAAAAAAAAGTAAGTTTGACAACAGAATGTATTAATACTTCAATAGTGTAATAATAAAAACTGCATCGTGTACTGGATGCTAACAGCTGCCCTTCTCCCAAGTCTTCATTAGCAGAGTTAGTGCCCTGCTAGGCTAGGCTCCGAATGGATATAGAGCACCAGCTCTGCTAGTGAAGACTTGGGGGAAGGGCAGCTGTTAGCTGATCCAACACACTATACAGTTATTATTATTACACTATGGATGAAGTTTTAATAAGTTCTGCTATGGCAAACTTACATTTTAAAAAAGCAATCTCATGATTTTATACTAATCTCATGATTTTGGCAGGCAGACTCAGCCCAGAGTTAGCCAACACCAGATGCCCCAGATGAAGGGTAAACAGGGCATATATAGAATGATCAATTTCCAGACATTTATTCCCAACCCCCAACAGAAGTTTAATTCCCCCAGCCCCAAGTTGGCTGGGGGAATTAATGGACCCATTGACGGACCTATCCAGTCCTACTTTGAACACAGGTATACTAATGGTCTTCACAACACCCCATGGCCATGATTTCTACAGGTTAACCACTTGAAAGCACAGCTGTGAGTGTGATAAACAAGAACAAAAACCCAAGAGAACCCAAGCGTTACTAATTTTGGGTAAAATCTCAGGATTACTGTGGAGAACTTTTTTGTTTTGTTTTCTAGGTACTTTTAGAGGATCCACTGCTGGTTCCCCCCTTCATGTGTTTTTTCCTCCCCTTTTAAATTGTTTTAAACTGATTTTATATATATAGTGTTTTATTGTATTTTAAATGTTGTAAAGCAGTCCGAGTGCCAGCTGGCCAAGGGGCACTATATAAATAAAAATTACTGCTACTATTATCTAGTTTGCCCTCACAACCACCTTGTGAGGTAGGTCATTACTATTCTCATTTCACAGAGGAGGAGCCAAGACTGAGGCCACTTTTCGATGAGCGCTCGCTCACGTGACTTTTAAAAGTACTGCAGGCGTTGATTTCGACGAGACTTCTCGCACGTTATTGCCGCTCGCGCATTCTTTTAGTACCGTGAATTAAATACCTCGATAGTAGAGGTATTGAATCCACGGTATTAAAAGAATGCACGAGCCATGATAACGCGTGAGAAGTCTCGTCTAATCAGCGCCCGCGGTACTTTTAGAAGTCGCGCGAACACGCCCCGCTCGTCCAAAAGCAGCCTGAGAAGGAGTGATTGGTCCAAGGCTGAGCAGTGACTTCACAGCAAAGACGGGATTTGAACCCTCTACCTACAGCATTGCAGACCGGGACTTGTCCAGTCAGCTCTTCAAACACACCAACACCCAGCAGAGGAGAGTCCACTGGGGTGTAGTTACCATAGAGAAAGGGGGCTCAGTTGGGCCCGGGACACTAAAGGGCCCCTCTGCCAGTGGCTTCAGCACCACTAGGGAAGTTCTCAAATGGGCACGGGTGGGAGCAGGGCCTGCACTCGGTAGGGATGACCGCTCAGATTCAGTTCCGTTGCGGATTTGGATCTGTAAATTTGCAGATCCATTGCAGTTTCCAATTGAAGTCAATGAGAAAATTTCCCGTTGAAGTAAATGAGAGACCAAATCCTGGTCCAAATTCTCCTCTTCCCCACCCTCACCGGGGCCCCGGCATGTACTTACCAGTCTTGGAGGACTTGATTGAAGCTCCGCTGGCTGATCGCTGTTGGTGAGCTCCCAGCAGGCCCCTTGCCACGGCGGGCGGGGAGGGCTATCCCCGACCAGGCTCACTCTGGCTGCGGGAACACACATCACCACAGCTGGAACCAGCCGGGGAGGGTGGCAGGGATCGATTTAGCCACACCCTTTCGCTGCCACCATTGCCCTGGTAGCCATTGCAGGTTGCCATGGCAACCCCCATCCAGGGCCAGGAAAGGACTGGGAACAGATGTTCCTGCCCAGTTCCGCCCGCTCTGCTACTCATCGTTGCTATAGCGCTACTAGGCGGACGCAGCGCTTTACGGTCACAGATTCTCAGACACAGGTCCCTGCCCAGGGGGCTCACAATCTAATATGGACAAGGATGAGGGGAACGCAGGGACAGGCAGACATTTCCATTTTACAGAGAGGCTGTGACTTGCCCAGCGAGTTCAGGGTTCAAATTCTGCCCTAGCCATGGCTTCCCAGGTCCAAGCCCAGCACCTTTTCCACTGCACCGCGCTGGCTCACCGCTCTGGCCCTGCAGTGTGGCTTCTGGGACTGGACTGCAGATCCGCTTCGTTCCGGGCCCACATTTCCAGCCCAGCCACTGCCCCCACAGGGATTTGAACTAGACCCACATCTAGTGGGCCCAGAACGTGACGCTGGCCTAGACAGGCCAAAGCGCACCGGCGTTCTGGCTGTTAACACCCAGCGTGCTGCCAAGCTCCCTGCTCAGCAGCGCGCAGAGCAAAATGGCCGTCAGGGCTGTTTTGCGCACATGCAAAATGGCTCCCTCCCCCCCCCCCCTTTAACCAAAATGGTGTCAGTCAAAATGATGTCACTTTGGTTAAGGGTGGCAACCATTTTGCACATGCGAGCTCAGCAGGGGGTCTTCCAGGAGGCCCCACCACCACAGTAATGGTGGGCACTTCAATCAACTCCTCTGAGGCCGGGAAGTACAGGCCTTTTTCCGAGGACACACGGTGGAGCAGCCGGCTGCTTGCCCTGCAACGCAGCAAGGGGAAGATCCGGCTTGGCCGCATTCTCTTTTGGAGCACGGTGACATCATGACACTCTGAAGGAGCAGTGGCCCAATTGGAAAGGGGCAGGAGAATCCCATCGTCCCGCCCCCTACATCCAAATGCACCAGTGTGGGTGCAATAGACACTTGAAGGGGAGGGGGTTGAGCCACATCAGCAGGGGGTGGAACAAAGGGGCTGCCACACCCCCTTTCTGAGCCACTCGGCCTCTTCTGGAGCATCGTAAGGTCACAAGGCTCCACAAGAACGGGGAGGGGGAAAGGTCGTGCCCCGCCTCTTGCTGATGTAATCCCATCCTTTTAAAAATTTATTTATTTATTTAAAATTTATATCCCACCCCTCCTGCCCGCAGGGCAGCCCGGGGCGGCGAACAGCATTCATTAAAATATAACATTTTAAAACAATTTTAATACACAATATGTGGGGAAAGCCCCCATCCCCGTCCCCACCCCTCGCCCAAAGCCTGATGGAACAGCCAGGTCTTACATATACGCCGAAACAGCAGGAGAGCGGGAGCCAGTTTTAGAACCCAAAGGCATTCAAATAAGGGCAGGGCCATGTCAGAAAATGGGCAGGAAGTCCCAATGGCCTGCCTACTTCCTTTCTGCCATGGCCACAGATCTCCCAGAACCTCTGCCACGTAATTCTACCAACGCCTTTGCCCAGAACCCCTGATTTCTCCAAGTTACTGGGGGACATCTCTGGTCGACTTAGAGAAATCAAGCCGACTCTCCAGGCAGAAGCCGGAGATGCAGACCCTTAACTCCAAATTGTCCTGTCTGAACAAGGACATTATTATTATTATTATTATTAACAAACATTTATATAGCGCCAGCAGTGTACCTGGCACTTTACAAAGTAATAAAATAGACACGGTCCCTGCCCCTAGGGCTTACAATCTGAGAGACAGGAGCTGGGGGAGAGACTTAGGAAGGGGAACAGAGGGAAAGACAAGGGGTCTAACATTCATGAAGATGCGAGGTCTCAAGTGCACGTACTTGGCTTGGTTACGATGAGAATGGCAGCAGGCATGGTGACTCTGGAGGAACAGCACCAGCTACTGGACAGAGAACAAAATTTTGGCCACCCCTATGGGTTTTCCTCAAAGTGCTCTTCTCCAGATGCCTGTACCTCAGCGGTGGGGAACCTTCTCCCTCCTGGGGGCCACTTTGAAAGCTTGCACAAGCTCCGAGGGCCTCACAGAATTTGGGGCGGGGGGTGTTTAAGGGATGCACTCAAGGAAAGGAAGTCCCAAATCATGGATCTGTGCCATGGAACTGTCCCCATGACTTGTTTGCACGACCCCCTCTCTGCTCCCTTCCCCTGAGCTCAGTTTTTTTCCAGTGATTGGAGGTAAAAAAACTGGATCCAAGGGCCAGATCCAGGAAGTGGAAAGGGGCCACAGAAAGACTTGCCGCAGGCCGCATTTGGTTCCCGGGCCTGAGGTTTCCCCCCCCCCCGCCTCCCTCTGCTGTATGCAAGACACCGGGGTGCAGCCACACAAGCTGCCGAGGACCCGATCCCCACGCAGCTCCATGGCGGGCAAGCACAGCCGCCACAGTGCAGGACCAGCACAGGAAACTGGGCAGCGGGTCCCCCTCCCCTGCAGGGCAGCTGGGGCGGGCAGGCAGGCCGCGTGCGGTCAGATTTCCCGCCATAGTTGGGGCGGGCCCACATCTCCTCAATGTCTCCCCCTCTGTGTCTAACACAGCCTTCTGTTAAGGAATTTGGCAGTTGAGCATCCCCACTCACTTGGGGGCAGAACCGGCCACGTGAGCGGGTACCTGGCCTCAGCCTGATTCAAATCCTGCCCCCAGCCGTGCCATGGCCACATGCGACAGCACTCCGAGCTCTGCTGCAGAGCTCCCGGCACGGCGGGGCATAAGGAATCCAGGCACACGGCCGACTTCGCCTGGGGCAGCCTGACCCCATTTTGGGTAAGCCTGCTACGCGATGCGACCTTGGCCTTTTTCCGAGGCTGCATCGTGTAGCAGCCAGCTGCTTGCCTTGCAATGCGGCGCATCGCTGCCTAGAGTGCCAGGGCCCCGATTCTCCGGCGGATAATTGTTCAAAATTCCACAGGATTCTGTGGGCCCCACCACCACCCCCAAACTCCCCAGCCCGGCCTGCTCAGCGGTGAGGGAAGCACTGCAGGCTGCAGCAGTAACCCCAAGCCCTCCCCAGCCTGCTTGGGGTTCCTGCTAACACTGCTGCCTGCAACGCTTCCCCGACTGCCAAAGGGGCTGGGGCGAGTTTGTCGTGAGACCGAGCAGGCCGGGTTGGAGAGGGTGGCTCTCATCAAAGCAAACGCGCCCCCACCCCCTCAGCTGTGGGGGAAGCATTGCAAGCAGCAACAGCACTCAGGGTTCCTGCTGCCACTTGTAGTGTTTTCCCCACTGCTGAGTGGGCATGGGGTGAGTTTGCCGTGGGACTGAGTGAGGCAGGCTGGGGAGGTGGGGGGCTCATGAAGAGCTCCTGCACTTTTAAAATTACCAGTACACCACTGGCTTGCACGCAATGACTGATGGGTGACATCATCGCATGCAAGCCAATCAGAGGCTTACGTGCTACAAGGTCACCCAGCAAGGGAAATTCTGCAGGGAATTCCTCTGTGGTCCTGATTCCGTGCAAAATCCGCAGTTTGCGGTAGCGCATTTGACTCAGGGCTCTGTTGAAGGCTGTCCAAGTCAGGGGAGGTTGCCCAAGGCATCTCATGTGGCTGCACCCTAGGAGACAAGTTAGTGCAAAGTGGCTGTAAAGGAAACATCATGAGCTAAAGCCAAAAAAGGGGGGGGGGGGATCTAAGCAGGATGAACTGGGCTTCTGCCCCCAAGTGAGCAGAGATGCTCGACTGCCAAATTCCTTAACCAAAGGCAGTGTTAGACACAGACACTTGAGGAGGAGGAGGAGACAGGGAGACATTAGGGAGATGTGGGCCCGGCTACAGGGAGAAATGCAGCTATGCATCCCTGATGGGGCACAGAGACTACTTTTCACTCTGAAATGTTCCTTTGCCCCGAAATAGATAGTAGGTCACGGCGCTGACAGAAGACTATCGGGGAAAAGCAAGGTTAAAGAAGAAATAATTCAGCCAGCTAACCGCCATCCTTGTTCCTCCCTATCTCCCTATTCTTGATAAACAAATTCATAACAAGATTTTACTGCTCCATTCCCCCGAGCGGTCTATTAGCCCTTCCTTCAACATGTTCTCCCAGTCAAAGCAATACAATATCCCTTAATATGATCTCCTCGCCATTTGCTGTGATGTAATTATGCTAATTATCCAACCTGCTTTGATAGCCTCACATTTTCCAGGAGGTTTATGATCAAACCGGTTCCCCTAATTTACTCCCACCGCTGACTTTTTTATATATATTTTATTTTGTAAATGAGTTTCTGCAGCATATAAATTTCACTCCGGGCTGCAGCTTCTTGCCAAGGCCACAGAAACCCTAGACATAACTTTCTAACCGCTGACGAGACGGCTTTTTAAAAATCACCTCTCTGAACTCGGAACTCACCACAACGGACGACTTCCCCCATCTACAGAGCTGTCAAGGTCGCCCCCGTGCTCTAGCATAGTAAAACCCCCAGCAAAGCTTTGCCGGGTTCGTGTGCAAAGAGAAACAGAGTCACATTATGCCGACTTGTTCGGGGCACTTATGTCCCATGAGCCAAATTTGCCCTGTGGCTGGTTTTTACTCTTCACCCCCACCTTCCAGTTCCTTGATCTGGCTCCCAACGGATCCAGCTCCTACCCCTCAAAACACTGAAAATGCAAGCTCAGGGGAAGGGAGCAGAGGGTGGCTTGTACTTCGAGACAGCAGGTGAATCCCTGGCATAGACCCATGATCTGGACTCTTTCCTCCTTCTCTCTCTCTCTCTCTCTCCACATGAGCACCCCCATCCCTAATTCTTGTCTGGCCTGTGGAGCTTGTACTAATTTTCAAAGAGCCAGTGTGGTGTAGTAGTGAAGATGGTGGACTTGGGCCTGAGAGACCAGGGACTGAATCTCTTCCCCCGCCAATTAACTCATTGGATGACCTTGGGCAAGTCACCACCTCTCAGTCTCAGTCCCCCCACCTGTAAAAGGGGAGTGTGTGTGTGTCTGTCTTCCCCTGTGTTCCCCTCAACCTTCTCCATCTGAGATTGTAAGCCTGCTCGGCAGGGACCTGTCTCTGAAATTCTGTGACCGTAAAGTGCTGCCTACGCCTAGTAGCGCTATAGAAATGATAATGAGTAGCACTGATTTTCAAAGTGGCCCGTGGGAGGAAAAAGGTGCCCCACTCCTGAACTAGACAACTTTGGGCCCCCTTAAAACGTTACCTTTTCATAGAATCAGAGTTGGAAAGTACCTCAGAGGTTCATCTAATCCAACCCCGATCACTGCAGGAAATCCGCTGCTAGGAAATCCCCAACAGATGTCTGTCTAGCCTGCTGAAAAACCTCCAGCAAAAGGAGAGTCCACCACCTCCCTAGCCAGTCTGTTCCGCTGTTGAACAGCTCTTACCATTAGGAAGTTCTTCCTAATATTTAACCAAGATCTGCTTTCTTGTAATTTGAGCCCATTATTTCTAGTCTTCCCCCTCAGGGGCAAGAGAACAAGTCTTTGTCATCCTCTCTGCGACAGTCCTTCAGGTACTGGAAGACATAATAGCAGCCTCCCCTTAGTCTTCTCTTCTTTAGGCTAAACATACCACCTTTCCTCATAGGAATTGGTTTCCAGACCCCTGACCATCCTTTCCTCTGAACCCGTTCCAATTTGTTGATATCCTTCTTAAAGTGCAGCACCCAGAACAAGACGGAGTACCCTAGAGGAGTGGAGCTATTACTTCTCATGACTTGGAAACAATGCTTCTGTTAATGCAGCCTAAAATTGCATTTGCCTTCTTTGCAGTCGCATCCCATTGCTGCTGACTCCCATTCAGTTTGTGGTGACCTACAGGCCCCAGATCCTTTTCACATATATTGCTGCCAAGTCAGGTTGATTTCTCTTACCTAAATGCAGAACTTTACATTTCTCTCTGCTGAACTTCATTTTGTTAGTCTCAGCCCAGTTTTCCAAATTCTCAAGATCATTTTGAATTTTCTCTCTCTCTTCTAAGATGGTAGCTATCCGTCCCAGTTTCGTGTCATCTGCAAGTTTAATAAGCATTCCCTCTACTCCCTCATCCAAGTCATTAATAAAGACGTTGAACGGCACCAGGCCCAGGACAGAGCCCTGCGGCACCCAGCTCGACACCTCCTTCCAGACTGATGAGCACTCCAAGTACTGTTCTTTAACCAACTGTAAATCCACCGAATGGTATCATCTAGCCCACATTTTACCAGCTTGTCAACAAGGAGATCCTGGGGGACCTCGTCAGATGCTTTGCTTAAATCAAGTTATATTGCATATCTTGGGGTGGGCCGTGGTTCAGGTGGTAGAGTACATGCTTTGTAAGAGTAGAGGTGGTAGAGTACATGCTTTATAAGGTCCCAAGTTCAATCCCCAGCATCTCTGATTCAGGATCTCTGGTAGCACACTTGCATAAAGCCTCTGTTGGGGATCCTCATGGGTCTTGGGTAACATGCCTGGGTGAGGCCTCTGCCAGAGACCCTTATTTGAAACCCTGCTGCCATATCAGGTGGTGACAATACTGGACCATTGGTCTGACTCAATTAAGCAGCTTCTTATATATCCACAGCCTTCCCACAATCCACTAAATTAGTAGCTCAATCAAAGGGCGATAAAGATTAGTCTGGCATGACTTATTCTTGACAAATCCATGCTGGCTTCTATAGTAATCATCAATGCATGGTTTTCTGGATGCTTACCAATAAGACTGCCTTATAATCTGCTCTAGTATCTTTTCAGGTATCGATGTCAGGCTGACAGGTCTATAGTTTCCCAGATCCAACCTTTCCCCCGCTTTTAAAAGATGCACATCTCCAGCCTTCCGGCACCTCACCCATTCTCCAAGACTTCTCAAAGAGGCCGAAATTACATCAGGAAGTTCTTTCCGTACGCTAGGATGCAGTTCATGTGGCCCTGAAGACA
>QEPC01004899.1:1245805-1266972 GCA_003113815.1 Sphenodon punctatus
CTTACCAGGGATGGCAGCAGCAGCTGCTCCGTCCAGCGTGCTCTTTTCCTGCTCGTACTTCCTGGCCCCTCCCGACGGGGCTCTCAGGGCGACGCAGCCAGATGACGTCATCTGGCTGCGTCGCCCTGAGAGCCCCGTCGGGAGGGGCCAGGAAGTACGAGCAGGAAAAGAGCACGCTGGACGGAGCAGCTGCTGCTGCCATCCCTGGTAAGCAAATCCTTTGGGGTTTTTTTGGGGGGGTGGGGGGTGGGAGTCAAGCACGCCCCAGCAGCTGGGGAGGGCAAGCCCCGGCAGCTGGGGAGTGGAGGCCCTGAGGGTTTACCAGTGCGGGGGGAGGAGGAGGCAAACCAAGGCCCCCCCGCATGGTAAATCGCGCCGAGGCGCAGAATTGGCCCCTGACTCCCGCGGAATTTTTTAAAAAATTCCGCGGAAGAATCGGGGCCGTTTATAGGTGAAGACTAGGAGCTTGTGCAGGATTCATTCAGGAAGGGGGAGCCAGTGAAGAGAGGAGAGGAGGGGCTGCACGTGGTCGAAATGACGGGCGAAGTGGACGGCCCTGGCAGCAGTTTTGGACAGAGATAAGGGGAGAAAGATGAGAGCGGGGGAGGCCAGTGAGAAGGAGGTTACAGTAATTGAGGTGAGATGACCAGGGCGTGAACAAGGGTTTTGACAGAGGAGACCGAGGGAAAAAGAGCGAATCTTAGCAATGCTATGGAGGGAGAAGCAACAGGATTTGGCAACAGAGTCGATGTAGGGTTTAAAAGAAAGGGGCGAGTTAAAGATGAAGCCTAAGCTATGGGCTTGGGAAGGATGGTGACCCTGTCGATAAGGATCGACAGGGAGGAGGGAGAAGGATTTTTTTTGGGGGGCGGGGGGGAGATAAGGAGTTCAGTTTTAGCCAAGTTGAGTTTGAGTTGATGTTTAGTTTAGTTTATTTGCGGCCGCAGCCAACACCACATAAATACAAAGTACATTCAGCCAGTTAAAGCAAAAATCAGAGCAAAGGTCAAGGTACACATATAAAAAGCTCACCCCGATTCCCACTGCTACCAGCTGAGTCCCCGCATTGCATGAATCAAACATACATCAAAATAATACATAAGAAATATCACTCAAGTGACCTTAAGGCATAGGTAACTGAAATTGCAAAAAAAGGGCACGGCGGCTAAGGGCCGCCACCAGGAAACGTGCCACCGCCTTGGTAAGGGCGGCATCTGCCAAAGCCAGGCAAAGCAGATGGTGTTCCGTCCTACCAGGGAGAGTTGATGTTGAAACATCCAGGTAGAGAGATCAGAGACAGCTGGTGAGGCGAGCTTGAACAGATGGAGAGAGAGAGAGAGAGAGAGTTGAGTGTCATCAGTGTAGAGAGTTGAGTGTCATCAGTGTAGAGGTGATATTGGAAGTCATGGGACGCAATGAGTTTGCCTAGGGACAAGATGTAGATAGAGAAGAGGAGAGGGCCAAGGACAGAGCCTTGGGGAACACCAACCGAGAGGGAAAGGGAGGAGGAGGTGGAGTTGGCAAGAGACACACATTGAAGGAGAGGTCAGAGAGGTAGGAGGAGAACCAGTCGAGGACAGAGCAATAGAAGCCAAGGGAGTGAAGTGAGTCCAGCAAGAGTGAGTGGTCAACAGTATTGAAGGCAGCAAAGAGGTCAAGGAGGACAAGCATGGCCTGTCTCACCATTTCATATTCTTGCCTTCCCTATGTACTCCCAAACATGCAACTGTGTTGCATAATTTCACAATCACTTCATTGGCTGTTGGAATGACAATAGTATTTATGTAGAAATTGGCACTGCTGTTGCCTCCATTCCTTCCAATAGCCATTCCATTTTATTAATTTCAATGCATACCCAACTTAGTTTTAATTAAACATTTGTATACGACTCTACCCAGCTTCACTGTGCTCTTGGAGGGCAGTGGAGACTAGTGGGTAACAGGGATGCTTGTGAGAAATTAGTTAGCTGTGCCATTCTCCCAAACTAAAATAAAAGGATAAAGGAAAAGGCGGGGGTGAGGGACCAGCTCACGCCCTCTTGTCCCCAGTTTCAGTGTTGCCCCCAACCTGCAAAGAGGAAGAGGATTGGGGCTGAAAGACAAAGGCAAAGTGTGGGTGCATTGAGCCTAAGTGGCAAGTGAGCACAATATGCGAGACTGTACGATGTCTTTACTGCTTACATGGCACGGAAGTTAAGGCAGGAGACAATTTGCAATTTCCATGCTTTTTAGTGCATTGATTGAATTTGCAAGAGTCTTAATTCTTCTTGTAAACTTCAAGTTCTTTGATTATTGAATATCCAAGTTTTTTGTTAAATACAATGCAATGGAGAAAAATTGTCCTGTTAGAGCAGTAGAATGCCGAGTAGCATAACCAATATTGGAGCAGGATTTAGGGGACGCCAAGGTGGAAAAGCTGCTCTCTTCAGTTTAGAAGGTTGTTACTTCCTTCAAATAGCAAGTAAAGCAAAGCTAGATTTTTACTGCTAGCTCCTTGCTTCACTAAGACTACAACAATTTGGTTAGGTTTAAACATCGCAAACTTCCAAAAACTGCTCTCTGTGATCTCTCTAGCTTGTACAGGAGTCTTCCACTCTATTCCCCACTGTCAGAGCTCTTTTCCTTGTGCAAAACTGGCTGTACAGGGCTCCCTGACTCTGCTGTGCCCATGTACAGAACTCTCCACATGGCATAATGCTGCCCATCCTGCAGCTCTCACCCTGTACAAAACTCCCTCAGTTCTTCTCTGTCCAGGGCTCTCCCCCCAGCACAATTATGACCATTATGCTGCAGCTCTCTGTCTCTACAAGCCTCCCCGACTTTACTCCCCCTTTCTTGCACAACGCTGCAGAGCTCCCTTTCTTGCACAACACTGCCCACTCTGCAGACCTCCCCCTGTACTGGGTTCCATATTCTGTATCCCCAATAGAGCTGCTCCCTGTGAAGTGCTCCCCCTGTGCATGGCTTCTACCGTATAAGCTATTTACAGAGCCTCTGCCCCTACTCTCTTTCCTTAAAGTGTCCCCCCCCCCTTTTGTGTATGCTCCCTCCCTGCTCCCCCATAGGATTTCCCTCCCTGGGCTGAGGCTCGCTCTTAACAGTCCTCACAAGAGGATTACACTTGCCACTCTGCCCCATTGGACTGCTCTGCACAGGACCCCACCATCTCCCTACCCACCTCCTGCAGAACACCCACTGTATCAGCCCCGAGCACTTGCTTACCCCTCATTCCTTAGTGGGGTTGGGAAAGTCAGAGAGAGAAGCACTGAAAGAAGATCGATTCCATCCCGCCTGTAGCCTCCTGTCCCTGTCTGGGATAAACCTCTGCCCTCTTCCTGCACCTGGGACCATCCCAGGCAAACTCCTGACTATAAGGGAGCCGGGACGCAGGCCCAGTGGAGCGCCCCATTGAAGCCACAGCCCCAACACCCCACGTTTCTGGAGCTGTCTCTTATACACATCTAGATGTGTATAAGAGACAGGCCCCATTGAAGCCACAGCCCCAACACCCCACGTTTCTGGAGGGGGAAGGGCTGTCACTTAAACCCGTGTGCTCTGTATTTCTGGGTGGGCTTAGAGGGCAAGATCATCCACCCTGGACATCACTGCGGGGATTACCTAGCTCTGTTTAGTCATCTCAGCATCCCTGGCCACCAAGTCGAGGCGCCTGCTGTGTGGGATCAGAATGACCTTCAGCTCTTTTCCCTCCACAGGCCTTGCTTCTCCCCACCAGATCAGTTCTAAACATGGCTGACCAGTCACTCACACTGCTCCCTAGGAGCTGCAGTTCCCTCTCTTTCCCCAGCACTGATAGGCTCTAGCAAGCAGTGCCTGCTGGGAGTTGTAGTCCCCAGTATTCAAGACAGTTTGCTGTTAAACAGTCTCTGCATTACACATAGAACGTTCGCAAACACTCCACACTAAGGATGGTCTCCATAGACTAACTTGAATTCTCAAGATGTCAACTTAAACTACTAACCGGATGTACAAAAAGGCACACCCCACCAGGCTCCTTGAGTTTTCTAAAAGGTTTACACCTCCTCCCAACCAACACAAAACCCCTTTACCCTGCCGAGATAGAGATGGTCTAACTTTTGAAAAAACAGGCTTTCAAAGTGCAGTTTTCAAACTGCGATCTCAGCTGTTATCCAACCAATTTGATTGAAATTTGGACAGCTTGAACCGCTTACTCCAGTGATCCTTCACCACAAGTTCCACGATCCTAACTTTAATCATGCCAATTTGATAGCAAATAGAAAGTTGGGGCTTTATAATAGAGGGTGTAACACACCTTAACTATTAGAGCGCTCTAATAATGACCCAAAAACCAAAGTAACCAACATTCCCACCCCTTAAGCCAAAATGGAATGACAGGGGTGGGGCAGACTCCGCAGATATACAAATACTCGTCTCGAACACACATTTGGGGTCTCTACCCAAAAACACAGATAATACCTACTAATAATAAACCAACTGCTAGGGGGAATTGCAGCTCTACTTTAATCTAGAAATTGAAATAAATAAAAATAAATAATTTGTAATGTTGTGCCAGCAGGCTGCCTTAAATGGATGGGCCATGTACTCCGTTGGGCTTAACAGAATGGGGTAATCAAACCCTTCTGTGCAGTGGAGGACTGTGAGGTGATGGAGTTGACCACACATCCAAAGAGCTGCAAGACTTGAAGACAATGCAGTTGGCACAAAGTCTTGCAGGGAAGATGCTAATCTCTTCGGTCGCCAGTAGGGTTCCTGCTGTCCCATTTTCACATACTGTGTAGTCGAGAAATTGAGGATCTCTTTCCACTGAACTAGATGCCAAAAATGTCCAGAAATCAGTCCTGTGGGGCAGGTATGTTCTACAGCCAGGGAGGGGCACCTACGGCCTAGTGGTTAAATCAAGCCTATGGTGGTTTATTATATGGCTCCCTCCCAATTCACTGATCTGGCCCAGAGATCCAGGCCCTGTCCTTGAGCCCTGAAAGAGTGGGCTCAGGGGAAGGGAACAGAGATTAAGGCAGGCACTCTAGGAATCACTCCATGGCTTAAGAACGTAAGTAGCAGCATACTGGGTGAGACCAATGGTGCGTCAAGCACAACATCCTGTCTTCTGACAAAGTTGCTTTAGAGAAATGCACATGAGATAATAGAGCAATCCATTCCCTGCTATTTCCCTTAAATCCCCCAACCAGCTTGACCAAGAGCCATTTATGGCCCCTTCTTCCAAGTGGAACTTAATCCTTTTTCAAAGCTGGTTACACTATTCTCCTTCATCCTCATGCAACAAGTTCTACAAGTTCATTGTACGCTGAGTGAAAAAGTCCTCCCCTTTCTGCCCCCATCGTGAGCACCCTCTTAAGCTTCCCCACTCTCCCCCACAACTCCTACGGAGCCAGTACAGCTTGCACTAATTTTCAAAAGTGACCTGCTGGAAGAAAAAGGTTCCCCATACATGTGGGCTCTCTCAACTGCTGTGGTACTAGGATGTTCCAAAATGAGTTGTAGCCTGGCCTCAGTTTTAGATAATGGACTATTTATTCAAATGTATACCCCACCCTTCCCAAGGCTCAGGGCAGCTTACAACACAAACATAAAAGATCCCTAAGCTTTCCCCCTCCTAAAAACACCTCTAGCAGCCCCCACCTAACCCTATTTATTTATGTAACAATTTATACCCTGCCCCTCCTGCCAAAGCAGTTCAGGGAGGCTAACAGTTTTAAACAATATAAAAATAAAATAGATCCATAATACTAACAAGGGAGGCCAGAAAAAATAAACAAGTACCTTACCACCCTAACCCTCAACCTTGCACCCCTCACCCACACCAAAGGCCGGGAAGAAGAGGGGACGGGGCAGGGACGGGACACAGCCAGGTCTTGCATGGTCATTGAAAGGAGGTGAGGTCCAGGGCCACCGGAGCCTCTGCTGGGAGTTCCACAGCCTAGGTGCGGCCGCCAAGAACACCTTCTCCATAGTTTGCCCCCACCCCGATACCTGGGGGACTTCAAGAAGGGTGCTCCCGGCCGACCGCAGGAACCGGTCCAGAGCCCGGGGAGCAAGATGGTTCTGCAGGTAGGAAGGGCCTAGGCCATATAGAGCTTTATAGGTAAGCACAACACCTTGAATGGGGCCTGGAAGACTATAGGCAGCCAGTGCAGAGAACGGAGCACTGGTGTCATGTGCTCACGGCAGCCTGTCCCCAAGAGGAGGCAGACCACCACGTTCTGCACCAGCTACAGCCTCCAAACAGTAGCCCCACATAGAGTGCTTTTCAATAGTCTAGAGGTGATGAAAGCATGGATGATACTGGCCAGGTTGGAGTCCGAGACATATGTCTGAAGTCGCTGCACCAGATGTAATTGGCAAAACGTACTCCTCGCCACAGCCACCACCTGGATATCCAGGCAGAGCTGGGGGTCGAGGAGCACTCCCAGACTTCGAACCCGAGGGATCAACAGGGGGTGAACCCCATCAATGATGCCACTCCCACCGCCCTTCCCACCAGCATCCCCTCCGTCTTGTCAGGATTTAGCTTCAGTTGCCTCACCCAGTCCCCCACAACTGCCAGACACTGAGTAAAAGCACCTATCTCCTGCCTGCCAAACCCCAGCCAGGCAAAGAGGCCTTACCTCCCTTCTGGAAGATGAGCAGACTTGAGCTTAAACTTCTCCCTAAAGGGAGGAAGCTCCATAACTGGAATCCATAATTTTGAATTAGCCTCAGCCTACACAACAGCAAATTTGTGCCAATTAACGCTTTCCAGTTTTCTTCTCTGGAATAAGTGGCAATGCTGGAATCAAGAGTGAGCAGGAGCAGTACCAATGGGAGGCTGGAGCAAGGGAACAGTCAATTGTTGCTTGCTTGCTTTCTATTATGGTTCACAGAAAGGACACATTTGGATTATGTAGCTTTATTAAGAAAAGCAAGTTAGAGTCCTGGTGCACTTTTCCAGCTTCTCCTCCCTGCAAGCAGAAAGATCCCTGGACTTTGCTAACCTCTTAGGACAATGTCAAATACAGTCTACTGCCTAGCCAATGGCACGGAGTAGCCTGTGATTCAGCAGCAGAGAGCATCCTCTTTCAGTAAGGGGACACTTTCGAGTATTGCCTTTCACGTCTCTAAAACTGCAGTGCAAATTCTACACACCAAAGTGGGTTTTGTAAGCTTTTTCATTTTAAGTTCTGCATGTTTTAACTTTTACTTATTTTATATTTTTTTAAAAAGTAAACGCTCCCACAATTCTGAATTTTCATGGCTTTGGGTAACTGCAATTTTTTTTGTTTTCTATGAAATCCAATTTAAAACAGCAAGAACGCTGTGCCAACTCCACCATAAATTATAAAGGCACAGCCATTCTAAAGAGGGCTTTGATACATGACAAGGCGTTCCAGCAGCCCTGGGTGCATTACGGTAATCATGGTGGCTCTTTTAGTCCTTTTCAAAAGCTCCAGAAAGAAACCCACAACACAAGCCACTTCCTGTTTTCATTCCTTGCATGTTACTGTTCAAAACCAGAATGTGTTTCACTTATTTAGCAAAAGGGAAACGATTCTGCTGATCACCCAGAAAGTGGGGTGTGCATGCACCCCATCCAGCACTCTGAAAGCTCACACCCCTCAATCGGTTTTCTTAAACTCCAATGACTATTTAAAAGCCTGGCTCAGTTTCCAGCAATTGTGTTGTGCACTCAAGGCACTTTGTTATGTCGCCATCAACACAAACCGCACCCGGGGTAACAAACCTCCCGCCTGCGGGCCATATCCTTCCCATGATGTTTTGATTTAATCTGGCCCCTTTCCAGTTCCCTGGGTCTAACCTATGGATCTAGTACCCTCAACACTGAAGGAGAGCACTCTGGGTAAGGAGCAGAGATAAGGGCGTACGCTCAAGAATGGGGGACCAGACCCTTCCTTTCCTTCTCCTATCCTGACTCAAGCAGAAACAAATACCTGAAAACTTGCGTATGCCATCGAAATTGTGGTCTTCAACCCGGTTACATTGAATGCGAACTGGTACCAATTAGTGCCCGATGTACGGATAGACCATCAGACCAGTTTTCTGAATTCCTGTCCCAATTGGTTAGGATGGGTAAAGCAGCAAATCTCTTAACATCCGGTATTTTCAAGTAACTGTGTGCCAATCTCAGGTACTGATCGGGCACCCAGTAGATTTTTTTTTTTTTTTTAACAATATGGCTCTTGCCCACAAGTAGTCAACATGCACTGCCCATCCCCGCTCTAATCCTGACCACTCCTCTGAAGCACCCTCTCCCAACTCCTAGGCAGCTCACAGAGCTCGTACTCATTTTCAAGGCAGTCCACGGGAAGGAAGAGGTTCGCCGCCTCTGCTCTACATCCAAAGCCACACACTTGGCATCGTGCAACTCCTGTACAATAAGAGAAACATGCAGCTCAATCCTCAACAGGTTTGTGGGAGCCCTAGATTGGGCTGTAAGGCTGGTCCGCAGACACAGCTTAATCCACAGAGGGGTTAAATCGCTCCTTCATGATCACAAAAAGGGACACAAAGGAAGGACCAGGCATGGGGCCCCAGAGCTTTGACTGCCCGGCATCTGCTTTTAACCACTAGCTAGCACCCACCTCTTGGACAAAGAAAAGGTTTTTATCAAAGTAAGCTCCAGTAATGGCGGAAGCCTGCAGCACTGCTGGCAGGATCGGGACCCGGATTCATTACCTACTCCAGCTTTCACATGAACATACCTCCCAAAATGTCAAGCAGCCAAAAGGGACAAGCCCCGTCTCACCCAGTAAGTTTCACTCCTAAAGCAAATAAGCCTCACTCTGTACTTGTGCATGGATTGTGATTGAACTGGAGGGTGGAGCAGCCGCTCCATCCCCCAAGCTCCCCTTTCTGCCTCAGTTGCTCTTCTGAGGAACAGGGGACAATACCCAACCACCACCCCCAACCACTATAGTGAAATAGTTTAGGTGGAAACGTTGGGAATTTAGTGAAATTGATCTTTCCCAAGGTTTATTTTTTAAGGGGAAAAAGACCCATCCACTTTTGCAGTTTTGTACTAACGTTAAGTTTTGTCCCCCTCTGCCCCCCCCCCCCCCCCCCACGATTGTGAATAAACATTTTGGTTTCGCAATGATCACTAAGTGAAAGGGGAATTAAAAACGGAAAGGCAGATGGGGGAAATGCTGGACTATAATCTGCAATATTTATTCTGTTTAGAGATTTTGAATTTATTTTTTTTACATAATACAAAGGACCCTGCCAATACCACTCTAAATTCACAAAGGGCACTGGAGTCAAAAGGAGGGATTTTTTTTCCAATTGGACCTGCATCAGTCACAATGGTTAACGAAGATGAGAATGTCCATCAAGCCTTAGTTTGTCAAGAGAGACTGTGGTGGCACCTTCGTTGAAGACTTTTAAAATAGGTTAGACAGGCATCTCTTGGGGTACAAAGATACAGTGGATCTTGCTATTTAGAAGAGGCTGGACAGGATAACCCACAGGGTTCCTTCCAGCTTTACAAATCAGTTCTATGAACCTTGGAGAAAACCTTTGCCCATCGCACCAGCAGCCTTTAGGACTTAGCACATTCAAAAATGAGGGAAAGGACAAAGTCTGTTTGCAGCTGGAAACTGTTACAGAATTAAAATCAGAATCAAGGGTCTGGTTTCATTAGCCACACTTTACAGCTTTACCAAGTGAGCATTTTAGATAGAGTCTTTAAATAAAACCCCAAAACCCCACAAACCCCAGAGAAAAAGTCCACATGCAAATTTGCAGCAAAAAAAAAAAATAAAAAATCCCCACGGAGCTTTATTAAAAAAGCTCCCATTCACAAGTCAGCTCTACAAAAGGTGTGAAACCATTTCTTCAAAGGATGATCAGAGCCTGCTATCATGAAAAGCAGACCTCTTTACCCTGCCTCCAACTACTACTAATCATTTCTAAAGCTCTCCTAGTTGTACGCAGCAGTGTACAAATACCGTGGGTAGGTGTAGGGATTTCAGCTAAGCCATAAAGGAATGTAAAAATCCAGTGATTTCATATTGTATGTTCTGCGGGGCGGCAAGGGTTAGCCTCCCCCTGATTTCCAGAAGCCATGAGCCAGTATGCCCTCTTCTGCCCTTGGAGGTTTGTCAGAGCCCAAGAATTTTTCAGAGGCAATGCCTCTTTGGACAATCATTTGGCAGGAAGGGATAGGGGCTGGGTAGGATTTTTGCGGTGCTTTATTTGTAAGCCACCCTCTGAGCCTTAGGGGGAAGGGTGGAGTATACGTCTGAATAAATATATAAATAAATATAGAATCATGAGATTGACAAAGCATAGAAATTTAGAGGGAATAAATGACTTGATTCCTCAGGTTAATCACATTTTGAAGACCCAGCTACGAAGGCCAGGCACTTTAAACAAGAAAAACCATCCTAGATTCTCAGTTTTAGCACGTGAGCTTTAAAGGAAAATATCTATAAGTTACAAGGCTTGATAAGAACCACAGGAGTTGACAATGAAGACCTCGGTTACATATGAATCCATCCAGGACTGCAGACACTAGTATCCTGTGTCTAACAGTTGGTATGAGTTTTTAAGAGCAAGGGTGGAGAGCCTCTTCCCTGCCAGGGGCCACTCTGACAACTAGCACAAGCTCCAAAGGCCAGAGAAGAATCCAGACCATGACTGTCCCCTATCCTTGCATGCATGTCCTCATTTTCGCTCCCTTACCCCAAGCTCAGCCTTTTACTGCTTGGGAGTGGGAAATGGATCCAGATGCTGGATCCAAGAACCAAATAAAGACTAGTCACAGGCCATATTTGGTCTCCGGGTCAGAGGTTCCCCACCTGTCTTGGAGAACAGGTCCATCAATGGTTATTCGTCATATTGGTCTGGGATTGAGCCTAATGGCAGCTGGGGAATGATGGGAGTGAATAGCAGGAAGAGATCTCTCCACTATGGCCCACTGTGCACTTCTTTGAAGCAACCAAAGCTAGCCGCTGACACAGCCAGATAGACCATTTGTTCTGACCCAGTAGGATGCCTACTGTCACTATTATGCAACATTTCCGATGTTACATCAAAACCCCTACACTCATCTTTAGCAAGGTACTATGACTGCACTTAAGCCTAAAGAACAACAGAGTAGACTTTCTTTTCACCTGGAATGCGATTAAATCTCCATCCTTTGAAGTTATACCAATAATCTTTTAAACATATGCTACAGCTCTGCTAGTAGTTATAGAATATACCATAGTCAGATTATAGTGGTGCATTAAATCCTTAATCTCAGAAGCTCCTCTTGCAACACTACCCAGTAGTGGTGTTTTCATTCCTGTCGCATGGTGCATGACTTACTCCTCTCCCTGGAAATAGCAGGCAGAAGTTTAAAAAAAGGTTAGGGGCAGATGTGTGTGCAGGTTGTGTGTTCACTCAACAAGTAAGTTCTCTGCTATAAAACAATTCAGCAAATAGAGATTGCCTCAATATATTTGCTATTTGAAACACCAATAAAGATCCACCATCATGAGAATTAAAACTTTTATTAGTGTATTCACATATTAGGCAAATGCAACACGCATGAAGCTTATTTCTTAGGTTCACAAGTTCTACCAATACATTAGTCTACTGGTAAAACTAGCACAAACTGATAACAGCTTTGCCAAATTTTTATTTTGTTTTTAAATTGTCTGGCCCGCTTTTTCAAAGGCTTAATTTTTGGTATTGGCTTTTATGCTCCAATTCATTATGGCATAAAAATTATCCATTAATATCTTCAATTCAGTCAACCGATTCAAAGCTCAACACTGGCCACATTTGTTCTCAAAGCTAAGTTCTTACTAGCTGTACTTACAAAGTACAGTACTAGTGCAATGAATGAAACAATGGGGGGAAACAAAGGCAATCCCGCTACTGCCACGATAACAAAAGAAGGACAGACAGCTAGATCACAAGATTGTTAGTAAGATGTACATTTCTTTCCAAGTCAGAATAACCCTTCTATACAGTTTCCCAACCCTTCCCCAACCCAGACTTATTTGTAGAATATAATTCAAAATATTTTTAGTATGGTGTAGATGTAGTGTCCAAGGGTTCACAACAACATGCACTGTCATGAAAAGAAAAAAAAGAAAAAAAACCACACAGCTAAAAATCCTTCTTTGCTGGTCATCTCAGCAACCACAGAGGTTTTTTTTGCAAAAGCAAATACTTTGACAAGGCCCGTTATTTCATAATGAACGCATGTAATACCCTATGTAACTAAGTCACAGAACTTTGATCAGAATGACTAAGTTACTGAAATGTCAGAGTTGTGTATTTCAGCCTACATTTAAAAAAAAAAGCTGTTTTACCCTTTGGAAAGGCTATTTTGAGATATTTGGCTTAAAATAAGACCAAGATTTGGAGTGACAGCTCTTTTAAAAAAATATAGGTGCAAGGGGGTAGCCAAGGAGCTTGCACATTTCACTGCTGTTCTTAAGACTGCATATTTTAACAAAAATGAAACAGATATAAAATACAAGAAAGTCATCAACGTCTCCATGCCAGCAGTGTCACTACATCCAATGCTGGCAACAGATGCATTTACCTTGGATTGGGAGGGGAAGAGACCAATTGCTAGATATGAAGGGCCAAAAATTGTCTTACTTACGCCCCATTTAAAAGCATACTAAATGCCTATGGTTTTCAGAGAGGAAACCCACATACTTTTTTCCCTTCCAAAGGAGGAATGGAGAAGGCAGTAAAAAAAATTAAGCTTTTCTACAATGAAAATCTGCTTTTAGGACAGCTTGGAAACCTGCATATATATATATATATTTTATATATATATATAAAAATATAAAAGAATGGAGTAGCAAGAACTTGGAATTTTATGAGATGTCTGCCCAAGTCAGAGAGCTGCGCATATCTATCTATTGGGGGGGAGGGAGGGGCGCTCAAGAAATATAACAGCACAATACTGGAGTTCATGATACATTACCTGTACATAAAACCTAACGATTCATGTTATTGATAAACCTTTAGGACACTCAATTATATACCCAATAAAAAAACACCATTAAGAGTCTTTAAAACTGTCCCCCTTCCTCCTTTAGAAGAAGGTGTTTCTATACACTAAATTTTCATCTAGTTTCAGAGTATAGGAAACAGAATCCACAAGGTGCTTTAATTGATGAGACCTCAAGTGCTGTTTTTTTGTTTTGTTTTTTTAAACTTTTTGGATAGTAAACAGTTCATGGGGACCACACACAATACTATGACAGGCGAGCTGTTATATTAAGTCTGTTGATTGGACTTGATATTTCACCCAATGGTAACAGAGGAAGGAACTTTACGACATGCTGGAGCAGCGTACTGAAGGGGAGCCCATCTGAGTCAATACTTTGTCCAACCATTGTAGAGGTCCATTCAGATGAAGTTCAATCCAACAAGGAGTGCTTGTCACTGTCTGCCGTCTGAAGAAGAAGAAGAAAGCAGCAAAGCATTACTGAAGACACAGGAAGTCAGCATAGAAAACCGCTTGCTACTTTCCTAGATATTTTTCATTCAAAGTCTAGTTTAAAGGAGTAAGTTCTTAACCACATCACACTCCAAAGAGTATCCAAGAACTCAGTTGTCCAATGCTGCAGAGTGCAATAGGATTTTGCTCTGTGCTTGAGTACTACAGTAGTGTCTATACAAGATGTCCTTATTTGTGTAAAAATACTTATGTTTGCATTACAAGAGGTGATGGAGATCTGTTTAAGGAACGGAGATCCCTCTGCTTGGGTGTCCCACCCTCTTTTGGGGGGGGAGGGGGGTCCTAATCGTATAAAAGACTAGGACCTGAGAGAAAGGTGATCAGTTGCTTGCCGACGCTCCTAGGAGTAGATGGTAGCTGCTTTGGCTGTCCCAAGGCCATTCAGAGCTACCCAGGGTATTGCGCAGGGCATCTCAAAGGCCTGCAGAGCACGGCCTACCTTATTCCCATGAATTTGGACTGTGGAGGATGATGGTGAATGAGCATCTGAGTATGCCTGAATACAGAAGCTGCTGTCATACCATCTTTGGTACCAAGGAGACTGATGGACTATTTGTAAATATGTGCCAAATTCGGAAAGACTGTTTGGAGGGGGTAGAGGTTTTCACAATAAGTGGGTGAACTGGGGGGGGGGAGAAGCTCCTGATGTTTGAGCAAGGGCAACACCTGCACTTGGTCGAACCTGCCATACAGACCATCTGCTGCCACCTTAGCTCTACCCTTGAGTTTTCCCATTGCCACACCTGACAATTGACTAGACACACTGACGGCATGTTGGGTAGGGAAGAGAGAGTTTGCTAGAAGGGGATGAAGTAGGGCTGACAGCCTACTGACAGAAGAGTGCAATCGTCCGTCTGGCAGCTGCCTAGTCTGAGTCTGCAGTTGCAGTAATGTTAAGGTGAGGGCCTGTGGGAGAAGGAAAAGAGGAAACACGCCGTCAGGCAGCTACACTTTTCATGTCCTGGCTCTTGTGGGTTTAGGAAAGGTACGGTGCATGAGTAGCAACCCCAACGTCTTCAGAGCTTTGAAATGTTTTTTTTTTTAAAAAGCAACAAGATTAAAATATACCTAAGGAACGAGCGCTAGTACCCACACCACATTCAAAGAGCACCCTAGCCAAGAGTTAGCACACACCCACCACACTGGCTGCACACAAAAACGGAACACAAACGCTAGCCACAAACCACACAGGCTTTTCAGGCCTTTGGATAGCAGTTAGTGGACTGGAAGGCTCGTTCCACTTTTTCACCTCAATAGCATGATAGCCGATGGGTAAAAAGCCCGACCATTACTTTAGGTCGGAAATGTCAACATTCTAGGACTTCACTGCCTATAATTCTAGACAGCTAAAAATCAAAATCTTACCTTCTAACTCCAATAAACTGAACACCCCCCTCCCCCTCCTCTTCCAACAGCACTCAGAAGGGTACTATAGAGCCCCATGACAATGTATTGTCTGGCTGCCAAACAAGGTTTTCAGTCAAGTTTTAAATCTTTCTGATGACATTAGTGATGTCAAACTTACTAAGGAAACTCGGGAAGCTTATACGGTCGCCACACTAGCTCACCTATTTTCATGGACCTATATTCACTGTTGTCAACAAGCAGGATTTTTATACATTTTAGAACACAGCCGTAACTATGAGTCTGCTACCAGAATTAGCACCACCTCAAACCATTGTTCCTTCCCAATAAAAACCCGGGTCCTCTGGCTGTCCAAGGTTTTAAGTTCACTGTTACAGGAACCTTCAAAGCTTTAGATTCCTTTCCATGCTAAAGCCTGATGTTGCTCTTCACGAGTTTCTCTTCCATCCCTACCACTGCAATAGGTAGGGGAACAATCTATTTATCTGAAAAGTAGTAGTGGAGATTGGACAGTGACTTCATGTATTCTACCATGAGAGCAGGGTGTGCAGAGGACCCTAACGAAAGCTAGCAAATCAGTCGCCTTCTCCACTGCAAATACGAGTTTGCTTCAAGTCCCATCTACCCATAAGAACTGGACACCAGGCAATACCCTTTTTTAGGCCAACTTCTATGGGTGAGGATGCAAGCTTTGGGGCCCCACAGAGAACCCTTCTTTGCTTGCAAGAGGGTCCTGTGTGGGCTGAAAATTTGCATGCACTCACCAATAGACGTTGCCCCCTCCCAAGAGGTACCACTGGAACTACTGCGTGTCCAATTCTTGCATTAGGGCAAGGGTGGGGATCCAGCCCAGGGACCGAATGCAGCCATGGCTAGTTTCCAATTCCCAGATCTGGCCCTTGGATCCAATTTGTATCCCCCTCTGGCCTCCAACATTGAAAAACAGGGGAAGGGAGCAGCGATGAGGGCATGACAAGGATAGGGGACAGATTATGGACCCTCCTCTTCTTAAGTGCACCCTTTAAGCATCCCTGCTCCTACTTCTATGTGGCTCTTGGAGCTTGTACTAATTTTGAAAGCAGCCCCCAGGTGGGAAAAGGTTCCCCACCCCTGCATTAGGAACTGAACACGGCAGCCACACTAATCTACCAACACCAACACCTCTTACATGCAACAAATTTAAACGATACTGAAATGAGCTTTAATTCAGCCTTACTAGTTCAAGTTCAACCATTTTTGCAAGGCTGAAGTAGCACACAGAAGTCTATATGCAGGTAACAGTGCACACACTGCCTTTGAGCCATCTTCAAGGTCTCCACACCAAGTTACTAAAGGAAAATGGTTTCACCGACTACTCCAATGCCTTACTTTACACTTTAAGTTTCCTCATCTCCTATTTTTTTTTAATTTTTATTTTTTTTAAAAAAAAACACTGCATAAAACCAGTCCTATCCCAAATGATGCTAAAGCCTCACAATTGCTGCTATTACCATAAATCCTGGGAAGAGAACTCCACTGAAGTATGAAAGGAGTTTAGTATAGTTACATACTAGACATGCTTTCATACGTTTCCTCCATCGTCACTGGATAATGCTTTCAGTGGCCAACGGGACTGTTTTCTGACTAGGCCACACATGCCCTCTCCTTTGGCCCAAAATAATCTCATTTCCCTTTGACAGCTCAGTTAGTTCAAGTCAGATGTTTTTCCAAACTTCCCAACTGTTTTGTTCGTGAACAGTCCTCTCAACTTATACTAGGGCAAATTAAATTGTATAATTGGAACACGGATAAGGGGCTCTGTTTTGGCTGCACACAAGGAACTGCTCTTAGCAGTTTTCTTGTACAAAGACACCAAGTTATATTCCTGCAGAGTTAAGTTTTTCCACCACAAGTTACAAATTATTTCCTGTCCTGCAGATAGATGTGTGCTCTTCAGCTGTTTCATTTCCTCCACAGTGTGCTCAGTGAAGAGTACCACCAAGTCTTCTCCCTGGGGGACCATCATTTTTAATCCATCACCACCTTGGAAGTAGCTTGCTTTGATATAAAGCAGTGAAATGCCAAACTATACTGTAGCATTCTCACAATAATGTAACTGCTACAAACTTGAGAGCCACTAAATGCTTGAGACAAGTTCCAACACAGAAGACAAGTTCATAGATCTGTCTCTCTAGGATACACTTTGAGGGCATTCTACTTTTCGCAGATCACAGTTCCTGCTATGCTACTCAAGCTAAGCATATGCACCCATGAAGATTTTGGAACTGCCACTCCTTAGATGGTAGAGGTAGTTGCATCTCTTCATCTTGGTGGCAGTCAAGACATGCTCAGGGCCCATGTGCATAGTGCCAAAAAAAAAACTAGATTCTACACTCAGGGAAGTGAAATTCTTCAAGTTTACTATAAGCAAATTTTGCAGTTATGTACATTGGTGCATGCAGTGGTCCAGCAGCAAGCACCTCCCCACAAAAACTCCACATCTGAAGTAGACACAGTTCTCCCCACTCCCACCCTCCAGAAAAGTCCTACTATCCAGCTGCAGTCAAAAATTAATGGGAATGACAGAGATACCCAGCTCTCTGGCTCCCCATAAAATTAAAACTATAGTTCTCAAGTACCCCAGAATCAACTTAATGTTGTATTCACGGGGGGGAAGGGGCATTCACTTTCCTAGACAGATTTGAGCTGAGCTCTCCCTTTCCTGTTTGTAAGGGGGGCTGAGCTAGATCTCCCCTCTCCTAGTGGGGCTCAAGCTTTCCTCCATCTCTGGCCAGTCAGGCTGCCTCTCCTCCCTACCACCTGGCAAGTCAGACCACCTCCTCCAGTGTCAGCAGCAACTTGCAAAGCTGGAACAGTTAAAGGGCTCACGCCTATTTGTGTATTGTCAGAAATCATGCAATTACAGTGGTGCACCAGATACAGGTCCTTGCCAATTTGCACAGAACCATGCAATCTTACTGGACACTAGAATACTAGGAGAGAGAATTAACATTTCATACCTGTACTCAGCCCCCCATCCTTTAACAAAGCTCATTCTGATGGTGCACATTCTGGTTAGCTGATACACTGCTTCAAAGCCCTGATTCACAGACTGAGCCAGAAGAGCAGCAAATTCCTGATTATTAAAGATCTTCAGGTTGCACCCTATGAACAGAAGAAGAGGATTACAGCTTCTATGCACTTTTTAAATCGCTTCCTACAAAGGAGTTAGATTGAAATGTATTCCTTGTTTAACTACAAAACAAATTTATAAAAAGGAAAAGAAAAAAAAAAAAAAAGACTTTTAGAAGCAAGTAGCAATGTGCCAAATTTCTTGAGGCGCACACAGTGAATGCACAGGTCTCACCTGGGGGAATTTTACACACAGTTGCAGGATGCCAGCCATATCTCTGGTTACAGTTAGGACTCTGAACAAAGATTGCACTATCACTTAGGCACTCGGCAAAAACTTCCCCACCAATGTAATACAGACGCACGCCTCTTCCTGAAACAAGAGTCAAAGCAGTTTAGTGATACAATCCTGAATCATGCAAGAATAAAACGCAATTAACTCATGTATTTTTGTGAGCCACCCTGAGCCTTTGAGGGACGGGCAGGATAAAAATTGAATAAATAATAAATAATTTAGTATTTTGGTAGCTATTGCTTATTTTAAGATCAGTTACAAAATTGGACTAATGCAAACAAAATTAATAAGCAGTAAGAAGTTCTGAACTTGGCAAAACTCATCTAGAATTATTCACTAGAGAGAAATAAAGTCTTAAGAACAAAAAGGTACAAAATTAAGTTGGTACCTATGTGTCGCCTTGTCATTTCCACTGTGGCATTTCGGTTGACATTGGAGAGCAAACCTAGGCAGAATCTTTCTGAGTTGGATGGATCTGTAAAGCCATCTACGGTCAATGAAGGCTGCGATGCATGAAAGGTTTCTCCCACTCTCTGATTCCTGTCTCTTATACACATCTAGATGTGTATAAGAGACAGCCAAAACGCAGGCTCTGAATAAGTAACTGGCTGCAAGTCTGGGGGGAGGGGAAAGAGATTTTAAAAAATTTTAAATCAAGCCACACAGGATTCCTATGTTAGTGGATATGATGCTTAAGTCTCTTTACTGATGCTTATCTGCTAGTGTTGCCAATAACTCTTGGGCTCTAGTTAACTTCTACTAAATTCCAGAAATTATGCAAAGAGAATTTCCTCGGACATCTACTCTGCAGAGGAATGCATTTTGAATTCTGCTTTTGACCTAGATTGGACAATGGGTTTCACAAACTAGCTCTATTGTAGAGCAAAGCATTTTCTTTTGGTTCTGAAATCTAGTATCTTTCACAGCAATTTTAGTCCACTATTCCTGTCTGAAAAGAAGTTCCCAGTATATCTTCTCTAGCTTGATAAATAGTATGGTTCTGCTTCTCTAGATAGTCACCTCTTTAAAGCATGACTCACGCTCCTATTGAGGATACACCTCCAAATCCTCTAATTCGGTTATGGATGCCTGGACTGCACACAGCATTCCATCCGAGGCTGTACTACTACTTCTTTCTAACACACTGCTAGTCGTACAGAGCACTCTACGAATACACATAACATAAGAGACACTCCCGGCTCCAAGGAGCTTACAATCTAGATAAGACATGAACGTAGCCAGTTTAAAAAAAAACCCCACAGCAATAGATGAATCATGGCATGTACTTCCATTTGATCACGACTTATTCAGTAGTGAAAAGCTGCAGTTTAAACTTGAATTGAGAATTCAAACCTCTAATTTCCCTAGTTCTGCTAAACAATCTATCACCGAAATAGAGAGCTATACTTTCCATACCGGGCAGCAGGAACCACGTACTTCGGATTCTTTGCTCATCTCCTAACTCCCCTCTCTCACACGGTTGCATTTACTAGCAGCTTCCTTCTTCCATGAACTTTTTATTCCAATCCCTCCCTGTACTTGTGTCATTGTCCCATTCTGTTATTCTTCTGGTGTCCCCAGAATAGAGCTCCACTCAGGTTCAAACACATCAGGCCCGAGTATGGCCAATGGCCAATCAACTGTCAGGACCAATCCAAGTCTGACCCGGATGTAACCTGGCTCTTCTGAGCCCTGCCGGGGGGATGGCTTTGCCCTGCAGAGCACCATGTCAACACGGCATTGTGGGGGTGGCGCCTTAAGCACACCCCTTCTCTGGCATGGTCCCACTCCCAGATATCATGTTGTGGAGTCAGGAAGCACATCAGGGAAAAGGAGAGACCTTTCTCCACCCTTGTGGGATCATCATGAATTTGCAGCCTCCTGGGGGGGGGGGGGGGGGCAAGGCTTTCACCCATCAAGCCAGAAGAACTCCCAAGCCAAGGGACCACTCAGACCCCATTGGACTTCGTTCCATATGCTGGGCTCTCTCCCAGAGCAGTTCTTACACTTTCCCGACCAGGACAAGACATTTTGCTACGAATTGGGCATTTTTTTCCTTTGCAGCACAGAGCCAGTAGCATTGTGGCAAGGGTGGATATGCAATGGGAGAGCACGCAAGCAGCTGTTACCTCGTGGCTGCAATGACACCAATGTACAAGCCTAGGGGAGTACCAAGCAGCAGCAGGAGAAAAATCAAGTCTAGCCATTTTTCCCTCCAGCTCCTTGCCCTTACTGAAACTTGGATCTCCCCCTCTGACTGTCACTCCTGCTACCCTCTCCTTTGGGGGTCTCGCCTTTTCTCACCAGCCACGCTCCGAAGGCCGGGGTGGTGGCGTGGGCCTCCTCCTCACTAACTCCTGTCAATTCCAACCACTTTCTCCTCCCCCCCATCTCCTCTCTCCTTCCCTTCAAGCCTCTACTCGCCCCCCCCGCCCCATCTCCGCGTTACTGTCATCTACCGCCCCCCCCGGCTCTCTCTCTTCCTTTCTCTCTGAATTGGAGTCCTGGCTCACTTTCTTCCTCTCTGACGATACCCCCACTGTCATCCTCGGTGACTTCAACGTTCACACTGATGTCCCTTCCCAGCCCTCCATCTCTTGCTTCCTCTCACTAGCCTCCTCCTTCAACCTCCACCTTTGGACCAACTCCCCCACCCACGCTAACAGCCATTCTTTTGACCTCGTCTTCTCTAGGAACTGCTCTGTCTCTGATCGCTCCTTTGATCTTCATCCCATCTCTGACCACTTCCTTGCCTCTTTCAATGTCTCCCACTTGCCCCCCTCCGCTTCCCCTTCTCCATGCCCCTTCCGTGACCTGCAGTCCATTAACCCCCTAGACTTTGCCTCCTCTCTCTCCCCCTCCCCTGACTGCCATTTCTGCTTTCAATGCCCCTCTCTCCTCCACCCTT
>QEPC01004899.1:1267151-1284162 GCA_003113815.1 Sphenodon punctatus
GGGGATACTTAAGTGGAGTACTCAAGAAAAGAAGGGCCCAGAACACAGATTTGTGCCATGGATCTGCAAACCTTCACCTTTGCTCCTTTACCCTGAGTGTTTTTTTTAGTAGTTGGAGGAAGGAACTGGATCTAGGGTCCAGATCCAGGAACTGGAAAGGGGCCACATAAAGACTTGCCCAACGGACGCATTTGGCTCCTGGGCACGAGGTTCACCACCCCTGCCCTATACATTCCCGACTGCAGGAAAAGCTTCCATCTTACATACTAAGAACTGAAATGACTCCCAGTCTCGGCCACCTCAGGGGCACTTGGGTGAGATACGGGCTTGAATGACAAGAGATCTCTTGGGAGGCAGCACTATGCCTCCTAAAGAGCTGTTGAACTAGTGGGCAGGATGCAAAGTACTTCTCCGAGGTCTGAATAAAAACAACAGCAAGCTGCAGTTGCTTCTATAGCTTAAGTGGAAAAGCTCTGCACAGGCAATCTACCGGCCAGGCGTTAGAGTGGGGCTTACGGGAGTGGATATTACATGGGCGTGACAGACCTCTTTTGAGCCCAACTTCAAGCATAGGCAGTGAACTATTTTATGAGTTAAATATGTTTGTGTATATTAGCATGTATGTTTATGCAAACAGGGGTGGTGCTGCTCCTAAGCAGCGCAAAAGGGTATCTCCTACTGAGGAGTCAAAATCTAGTCATTTTAGTGAAGGCACTAACGGGGAGCTGGCCTCTTCCCAGACCCCAAGTCCTGACTGTCCAGGAATCCAAGTCCCGGCCAGTTTTCTGTTTCTAGCTCAGAGCTGCTGGAGGAAGCGGTGACAGGAACAAGACGACACCTTGCGTGTGGCCACAGAAATCCAGCCCCGCCCTATGAAGATAGAACTTGTCTGCAGACCAGTGGCTTAGAGCCGCTGCAACATGGTAAGTATTGCAATAGATTCACTAACTCTGTCTCTCTACTCCCTCTCTCCATCTGTCCAAGCTCGCCTCACCAGCTGTCTCTCTGACATCTCTACCTGGATGTCTCATCAACTCAAACTCAACCTGGCTAAAACTGAACTCCTTATCTCCCCTACCCCACACCCCATCCTACCTCTCCCTTTTCCCTGTCGATCCTCATCAATGTGGTCACCATCCTTCCCATCCCCCAAGCCTGTAGCTTAGGGTTGATCTTCGACTCGCCCCTTTCTTTTAAACCCTACATTGACTGTTGTCCAATTCTGTTGCTTCTCCCTCCATTACATTGCTAAGATTCACCCTTTGCTCTGTGTCTCCTCTGCCAAAACCCTTGTTCATGCCCTGGTCATCCCTTGCGTCAATGACTATAACCTCCTTCTCACTGGCCTTCCCCCGGCTCTCCTCTTTCTCCCCTTACCGCCGTCCAAAACTCTTGCTGCCAGGGTCATCCACCTCGTCCGTCGCTTCGACCATGTGCAGCCCCTCCTCTCTTCACTGGTTCCCCCTTCCTGAACGAATCCTGCACAAGGTCCTAGTCTTCACCTATAAAGCTCTTCACAACCTTGCTCCCCCCTACCTCTCTGTGCTAATTCCCTCCATACTCCAGTCCATGAACTCCACTCCTCCTCTGTCCCCTCTCTCACCCTCCCACACCTCCCCTGCCCGCCTTCATCCCTTCTCCCTAGCTGCCCCCCCTCATGTGGAACTCCCTCCCTGCCTACATCCGCCTCGCCCCCTCCCTTTGTGCCTTCAAATCCCTCCTCAAGACCCACCTCTTCCGCTCTGCCCTTCCCAACTCCTCGCTCCCCTCACCTAACTCCTGCTGATACCCTTCATCCAGTACAGTGTTGCCTGAGGTCTGTGTACTCATATCCTCACCAGATAGACCAACCAGCCATCATTCTTGATGTAACCAAGCCAAGCACATGCACCTTGGACCTCGCATCTTTGTGACGGTTACACCCCTTGTCTCTCCCTTCCTTCGCTCTCCCCCCCTCCCCCCATGTCTTTCAGATTGTAAGCCCTAGGGCAGGGACCGTGTCCATTCAATTACTTTGTAATGAGCCATGTACATTGCTGCACTATATAAATGATTGCTAACAACAACCACCACCTGTCCGAGTGGTTGGGAGTCTGGCAAACTAGAATCTTGCAGCTATGTCAAAATGCACATGCAAAGATTGGGAGGAATTCCTTTAAATAGTTCTACAAAGCTGATCTTTCCTATCCTCACAATTCTTGCAGACACTTTGGTGCTCTACCCTTTAAAGTTCTAACCATCACACAAAACAAGAATAAAATTCATTTTCTGAAGGCCTCGTTAAAAAGCAAAGTTCAAGTTCTCAAGTACCTCCACCAGGAAAAAAAACCCCCATCATACAGCTACCACTTCTTACTGAAGAGCCCACCTGTGCAAGCGATTTGCATAGAGCAGGGGTGGGGAACCTCAGGCCCAGGAGCCAAATGTAGCCCCCAGCAAGTTTTTATCTGGCCCCTTTCCAGAGCCTGGATCTTCCCCCTGGATCCAGTCTCTACTCCCAAGCACTGAAAAACTGAGCCCAGGATAATGGGTCAGAGGAGGGCAGCATGCACACATGGGTAGGGGACAGATCCATGATCTGGGCCCTCCTTTTCTTGAATACATCCGTTAAGCAACCCCCACCCCAACCTCTATGTGGCCCTCGGAGCTTATACTAATTTCAATGTGGCCCCCGGGACAGAAAAGATTCCCCATCCCTGACACAGACGATACACAACCTGCCCGAACCCTCCCATACACAGGAGCAAAGCAGGGTGGCCAATTCAGAAAGCATACTGAATTTAGGAGAAGAAAGCAATAGTAATTGCAACTTACCCAGGCTATGATTAACTGGGGAGAGTGTACTAGGAGATAGCTCTGCTGGAGATCCTGTAGAGTTAAACACAGAATGTTATTGGGACAGCAAAGGTTAGACTCCATGGTTCAAATAAATAGCATGACGCCTTGTTTTTCCACATGCTAGCATTGTGTTGTACTGTAGCAAACCATAAATAATTCAGAAAAATCAGACAACTGGAACACACCAGCCTTTAAGACAAAAATACAGTAGGGAAATTACTTTGGAAGCTACACCACCCTGACTTAGTTTTTACATACAAATGTTACTACCAGAAGATGGCACCTTTATCTAGGACTGGATGAAAATTCCTCATGGTGCTACTTTTGGAGGGGTGGGGGTGGACAGGACATGATTTCTTAAAAATGGAAAGCTCAGCTCTGAAACAAAAAGATTCTCAGAGTCCAGATCAGCATCATTAAACATCTGTGGTGGCTGTGGCTAAGCTTCTCTTCAAGTTCTCCTTATTACAAGCCTACACCATAGGCATATGCATGTATGTATATTGTTTTTTAATAATATAGACTACCCGTCAATGGTTTCTAAAGGCTTGTAAATGAGAAATTGAAGAGAAACTTAGACACAGCCAACACAGATGTTTAGTGAAGCTACTAATCTAGACTCTGAGAACCTTGTTTCAGAGTTGAACTTTCCATTTTTAAGGAAGCATGTTCCCCCCACCCCCCAAAAAGGAAGCACTATGAATTTTCATCCAGTCTATAGGAGGAAACAAGGAAAATACAAAGGGGAGAAGAGCAAAAAACAAACAAACTAGGAACAACAAATATTCAAGGTTAACACTATCTGGCTAGCTCCTGTAAGACTCTACGGCCCTTGCCTAGGCTAGTAAAGAGGGGGGGAGGGGCAATTGAAGACCACCATTTACTCAAGTCATCCAAAACTATTTGTTCCATTGTTAACAAGAATTTCTCAAAGTAACACCAATAGGACCAAAGTCAGATGACACTTTAGATCAAGGTACCATTAAGGCAGCTCGGGGCGGCTTCCAACATTTTAAAATACAGCCTTTGGGAGGGAGGGTGGGTAGGGTGTGGGGTGTTTAGTTCCCCCACCTATTTTTGGTTTTTAGATTGGTTTGCTAGCCCTGTTTAAATTATTTTTATAATATTTATGATTATTTTAAATTGTTTTTATTGTATTTTAAAACGTTGGAAGCCGCCCCGAGCTGCATGGCAGGAGGGGCGGGGTAAAAGTTTATAAATAAATTAAATAAATAAATTTTCAGTCACTCCACCATTACTTCCAATTAATCCTTCCAGTAATGGAAGATTAAGGATGGGCAATAACTGGCAAGGCTCCCAGACAAGAGATGGATTTTGGAGCAAGACTTCTCTCCACCACTTGCAAAAGTAAGCCGATAACAAACACTAAACACTAAGGCATCAGTCCTGTGGAGAAAAGTGGGAAATGCAGCCATGTTGTGGAACCTTCTGTGGCAGAATACAAAGCTGCTTGTGAGAAGGTTGAATGAAAAAGGTTATTTTAATATATATATTTTTTAAAATCAGGACTTTAGCAAGTTTTACATCCAGATCAAAGAGGATCTGACACCATGGGCTAAATTTAAGTCAGTCCCTAGACAATGTGACCCATCGGGCTAACATAGTTAAGGCACACCAGTTTCTTCAGCCTAACAAGGGAGTGATGTGGACAGCACCACATCCAATCACCTTTGACACCCCCAGGCCAATGGATCAGGAACCCTTTCAGAGCTGGGTGGGTTAGAAGTGGTTATCCAGCAAGACCCCAAATAGGGCTTGAATCTCACAATTTCCAGGGAAGTAAAGTGCCATAACCACTCAGCCACCACACCTCTTGCTAAATTTAAAAGGATTCTTTAATTTTCACTCTTTATGGATTTACTTGGAAATCCTTGTAAGTTTGTTTATAATCCAAATGTTGCAAAGGAAAAAAAAATGGGGGGGGGGGGGAAGAGGTGGAGTGAGTATTTCCTCAGATAAAACAAACTGATTTTTCATGCTTTCAGTGCAAGAAAAAAAGCTCAATTCAGCCTTAACTGCAACTGGCACTTGCATAAACTGAATTTATGGATCTAAGCAAGAGGGGCGTTTAAAAAAACAATCCACAGAGTTGCAATCACTAGGAGTTTCCACCTAAACAGTAGGACGGTCACAAGTCAGGCATCTGATCATATTACAATGAAGTCCCAGTTTGAAGGAATAGAGGGAGGGAAATTAAGAAATACCCGTATCCATGCTTTGGTTCAACTGTTGGTCACTTGTTTCTCCATCTTCACTGATATAACCAGGTGGTGGCGTTTCTGCCAAGAGCAAAGATTTTATCAATATTCCAGCTGTCAGTTAATTGATTAGAGACAAAATTTGATTTTCATCTTAAATGGTCTGTCTCTCCCCCTCCCCAATGTGTTAGGACCTCAGGTTCGGGCACTCTCCATAGTGCCTGCAAGCACCTCTTAACTTTTTTTTGTGAATGATTTTATTGCAAGTACAGTACACCAACCATGAGTGCCACCCCCTACAGATCAGGATGGGTCACCACCCTAGGGTCTACAACCCATCCAGAATATACAAAATTTGTCATCCGTACACAGTTATCTATTATATTCAACATAACCTAAACACTAACTAATTCAATCACGTGGCCAGACCACAGGTATCTTCAGATGTTACGAGATCGCTGTTCACCACACTGAATCACAATGGATCCCGTGTGGTGGCAGCAATCTCGTGAACGTCTATTTGATCCCAGCCAGATGTTCACAGTAGCGAACACCTGGCCGGGACCAAGGGCGGGCGGGCGTGGACGCGCAGGGGGAGCGGGGCTGAGCGGCCGCACATCGCACCACGCTGCCTCTCCCCCTCCCCAATTCCCCTCTGCGATCTGGCTGGCACATCTAAAGGACGGCTAGTCTGATCACGGACCAGGATCCGAGACAGATCCTGGTCCAGGGTTCAGCGTGGCGGGCCAAAAGGCTCGTCACGTCTGAAATTACCCCACATCTCACTCACCCACCCACATATAGCTTGATGTGAATTCAGATCTGTCTTAACAAAAAAAAAAATAATAATTTGGGCGAAAGTTTAGTTTTTTCTATCAGAATGTCCCAGCATGTCCCAAATCAAGAAAAATTCTTCAAGTGTGTCATTAATACCGGCAGCAATTCTTTCCATTGTTGCTATATACCATAGTCTGTCCAATAAATTTCTTTCCGTTGGGGTAACCTCCGACATCCACATCCTGGCAATGACCTGCAGTGCCGCTAGCCGGACTGGTTGACATGTTTTTTCATAGTTGTGGGAACGCTACACTTAGGGATAATACTCCATTGTTTAAAATTCAAGCTCTTAGATTTTTATAAATTATCTTAACCCAGTCTACGAAACATCTTCTGAACCCGACCTTTTTAAGGGTTAGGAGGAGAAAAGAATGTTCTAGTCTGTCGAAGGCCTTGTCCGCATCGAGCAACACGACCACCATGGGTAGTTTTTCCTGCTTAGTATAGACTATGACATCCACAGCTCTCCTGATATTATCCACCCCCAGACATCCAGGAATAAATCCAGTCTGATCAGGCAGAAATCGGTGATCTCACGATCTGACACAACCTATTTGCACAATACCTTGGTAAAAGATCTTCAAATCTATATTGAACAGGAATATACCCACCACAGTCTTCCATAGATCTATTAGCTTTGGGACAACCACATTAGCATCATAAAAAGTAGGAGGTAATTCTCCTACCATTAATATTCCATTATATACTCTAGTTAATATAGGGATTAATTCCGTAACATATTTTATAAAATTTGGCGTTATACCTGTCAAGTCCACCGGCCATATTTTTAGGTAATTTTTAAATAATGTCTTTAACCTCCTCCGTCCCAATGCTATTATTTAGGCATTCTCTTTGTTCCCAAGAGATAGTAGGTAATTTAAGACCATTCTATTAATTTCTTCCTCCTGTGGATGAATTGATGTGTACAAATTTTGATAAAATTCTTGGAAGGATTTTTGTATTTTATCAGTTTGATACACACCAAGTGCCCCGCAGGGACCTCTCTAACTTTTCATATCAACCACGTCTATTTTGTCCTGATCTCATATTGCAGGCTGACAAAGGGTTCGTTCACACAAACTGCGAAATCCAGGTCCATCAATTGTCCTTGTAAACACGCATAAGAGCTTCAATCACGCACCTCTGGGCATTCCGACGTGATCAAAAATGCACCCGCTTTGCATACGCATCCCCTTCTCCTGACCTTCTACGGACACATTCGCACACGTGAATGACACACAAGTGTGCAATTCTTGCTTAGGACATACATTATGGTAGTAGTGGTTTCCAGTCACCTTCATTACAAGGGCTAGCGAATCTTCCTAGAAAAGTTAGGCCATTAAGGAAGCCAAAGCACCCTCTATTTTACCAAGTGCAATGCATGAAGTCTTGATGTTTTTCTAAAGCCACTGGCAGACTGCACAATTGGAAGCCATCATGGGTATTTCCCCTACCCCTTTCATGACAGTTCAGTGCCTGAGGCTACATGCCTTCCTCTACCATGTGCAGCCAGTGCTTGGCTGGAAACTCTGGCCACCAAGAATGAGAGATGGCCAGCAACCGTTGTGTCTGGCCTACAGTTTATTCAGCCGACCAAGTGTATGGCTCGTTGTGGTGGTAAAATATCTGACTAAGCTGGGCTAAGGAGCAGCTTATTTGATCTGAGCTTCTGCCAACCAAGGACGCCGATCTTCTTCTCCACCACCCCGTGGCCAATTTTCCTCTCACGAGCAGGAGGGAACTTCCCCAACTCTCCCTACGGGACGGCAAGTCCAGAACTGTTTTTCCAGAAAGGGAAATGGGAGCAAAGGATACCAACAGAGTGCTGGCTTGTCTGAACCACAAAGCCAGAGGGCTCGAGTCCTACGTTACAGGGACGTTCTCGGCGTTCTGCTGACGGCTGCAGCTAGAATAGCAGTAGAATATGGACCAGCAGCAGTTGGAAGCCATTGCGGCATATGGTACTTTCACTTTGCTGACTAGTTAAAGTCGTCACCTTCAGCTGCTCTTTGCAATTTGCTGGCTTCTGCTTGAAAAGACATTTATAGCTTCTGTCCTTTCTTATTTAAAAAGATTTAAATGTTAAATTTCATGCTAAGCTTCAGGCCCTTCGAACGCACTCAGGAGACCAAGCCATTCAAAGCTCTCTCACACACACACACCAGAGCTGACACGCCTCTCACAATTCTTGAATTTACTCCTCAAGTTTTATCAACAGAAAACATCTTGAAGGTAAAATGGGGGACACTGTCCTCAACTGCATAACGATTCCTAAATAAGATAAAGTCCCCTCTTTGTGCAGCAAAGCATTCTTGGAGGCACTCCACTTAATTTGTTATAGTCACCCCAAACCTCCCTACCAGGTTTAAAATGCGTCTGATGCTTTATCAGTAAGTCATTTTCTAGCCCAGATTTGCATGCAAGTGGACCAATTTCTGATTTACTATTTTTGACATGGACTACTACATTAAATGGGAGTAGGTCTTAAATACCTGGTATGTAATTACTCTGTGGTTCAATTCCTACTGGAAAGCTAGTGTTTTCAGGAATGGAATGAGTATAGTCATCAAGAGGTGGAAGTTCCGTTAGAATTTCTGTATGTCTTGGCACTAGCACAGGAGGCAAAACTGCAGAGAGAATTAAGATGTTAGACAGGGACTACAGATTGTCAGTTTACTATTCCAAAAGCAAGGAAACAGATTTTAGCATCTTTCAAAACTATACAGATCATATTTGTTTAGCCATTTTGAAATTCAAACAATTAAGGCCACTTTCTCATGTTACAAGGGGGGGGGGGGGGGGNACATGTCCGTGAGAGCAATCATGGCTCTATTCTCATGGAAATCAGCGCACAAAGGAATGCACTATTCAGCTTTTCACCCGTGAGAACACTCGTGCATGACCAGGTCCCCTGATGTAGCTCTTACAATCACAGGTGTTCTCATGGGAGAAAAAGTGGAGTAGCACATTCCTATGTGCACTAATTTCTGCAATAATAGAGCTGCGATTGCCCTCCCAGAAGCTCCTCCCATATCCCAGAAGCTTCTCCCCTCCGAAGTAACATGAGAAAGCAACCCAAGTTCTAGAGTTCACATGATAATTATCCGATCAGTAAAATGCCTGTAAAGACAACTTATCAGAAAGCATAGCATATATTTACTTCTGTGCTTTCTTCAGTAATGAGTCAAAAGGGGATTCTTCTGAATTAGCTGTAAATTTGGTGTTCTCAGAAATACTGAAACTCTCCAGCACCCCTACCCAAAACAAATGGCATTATGTTTAAATATTCATGTGCCACCACAGAATGTATTGTCAACATTGTTGACCTGGATGGAAGAAAGATCTTTATACACAACAGCAATGGATTATCCTCTCCTCCACTTTTCCACACAAAGAGCAAGAGGTTTCATTAATCTGAAACTGCTGGGTCAACACTGTACAACAGGAAAAAGGTTTCTCATTCTCTCCCACCGGCCCCTCTGAAAAAGGAGCTCCCTTCCACGGGCGAGACAGGAGTTGGGGCGGGGGTGCTTTAGGGGTGTGCTCAGGATGCGGGGGGAAAAAGGAGGGTCCATATCATCATCTATGCCACCGGTCCACCCCTATCCTTGAGTGCATGGCTCTAATCTCTGCTCCCCACCTGCCCTTGATCACTAGTTCACTGCTTGAGAATAGGGACTGGATACACAGGCTAGATCCAGGAATTTGAAAGGCACCAAGTAAACAGCCACAGGCTGGATTTGGCTCATTGCCTGGAATGTCCCCAACCCTGCTTAGAATGTTTAACAGGAGTTTACAATTCTCCTACCTGGTGTCTCCACTCTCTGGTAGTGATAAGGGTTTACACATACTTCATCCTTTTTAAGATTAAAAGCATATTCACAGTTTTCAATTGCTTTAAGTTCATGATGACTGTGAAGATCTGGCCAGCGCCACAAACGGCAGTAAATAACGTGTGGTAATCCTTTACGATGAGATACCTGTAGACGGCCATCAAGAGACCTACGTGGGGAAAAACGTTAAAAGCTATTTACAGAAAGCATACTGGATTTTACAGTTTAAGCAAAGAGTTGGAAGAGTTCAGATAGGTCCTCCCCTGCCCTTCACCCCCCTGTCCCCTCGGAAAGCAATATTGTTAAAATGTCAGTCAGCTATGCTCATGCTGGAATTTTTTTAAAAAAAATGGAGGATGAAAGTAGTATTGTTTAGAAAAACTTAATGCAACACAAAGCTCAAGTATAAACGTCACTGAGCTGGGGATTCATTAAAAAACTGTTGCACCTCTAAAGTAAAGACGACTTCACGCTTATTTAAATGTGAGCCTGCATGCCTTTACACTCTTGCAGTTACTATCAGCACTACAATATGGACACCATTACTTAGAGCACAAGACTGCAAACAAGCCTATAGCAGTCAGCTGCTCAAGTGATTCCACATGGCAGGATAAGAATACTTCATTGCAAGCAGCATCAAAATACCTCTTAGAAGTGTTTGGTTTCATTATCTACTTAATAATGGTCTCTTGCTACCAGTTGAAACGTTTTGCTGGTTTTAAGACAGGCTGCATATGCTTACACAAATGCAGATGTTTATGACTTATGGGATGGGAAAAGACAAACCTCAATACACAAAAAGTAAGTAAAGTGACATGGAAAAAACAAAAACCTACCTAAAATTTGCTCACCGTGATTTTCTTTTAAAAATACTAATCAGCAGTTGTGATCAGCTAGCTAGCAAGGTTCAGTTAAAAACTTAGATGTACAAAGTAATTGTTTTAAACACTTTGTAAGATAAAGGCCTGCAAAATTAAGTGCCCTAGCCTTTTAATATATAAATATCAGACAAACTCTGCATTGTTCAAGTTTTCCCCCTTCAAATGGCACTGATGTGGAAAGTGTTTTTCCCACCCAGAATTAGAATTTCATTGGTCAAAACATCAGTGGAGAATATTTACTTTTTCTTTTTAACGAGGCAACCAATTGCTTTTAAAATGCTGTACACGGTGTTGACTAGGAAGCACATGAGAATAGTATAGAGCTAAAGAATCCCACTACAGACCCTCCAAAGTCAATCCCTCCCACAAGATCGCTAAGATGCGAGAGAGGGCAGAATATTCACCTGGTTTGTTCAGAGAAGCTGTATAGGCCTGTTGTATCCCACTGATCTATCGTATTTGGTGTACTCAGTCCCCAAATTTCAGAGCAAGTGCTGTGCATAAATTGAAAAACAAAACAAAAAATTGATGTGAATATGGAAACATGGTTATTCCAAATACCATGATGCAAGACATGGGAAAAAATGTACAGAATATTTCCTTTCACATAGAAGATAGAGCGCTTGTTTTTAACCAATCCGATGCTATATTTTCTATATGAAGGAGGCCAATTAAGATGGACAATGAGTCAAGGTAATGATAATGTTTTTAAAAGATGAATAAGTTCTCTGGGTCTGCACCATCAGCATATTGATAATATACCTTAAAACAGGCAAAACCTCCTCAATCTGGCTATAAACAAGATCTAGTTTCCAAGATATTTTTGTAAACCTCTAACAGCTTATAAACATGTGCATCTTAAATTGGTTTGGCACAGACATAGTGGACAGCACTCCAACATCTCGTACCAGCATACAATAGTAACTCTTTTTGATAAAATGGAAATACAAAGCATACTATTTTAGAGATGTTAAGAATTCACAGCCTTCTGTATGATAAGAGGAGCACCTCTCAACTACTTGTAAGATCACAACTATATAGTTGTGAATCTGATGCACCAAACCAAAGCAGCTCACCTTAACCCTGCTCCATGGTCATGATTGTAAAAACATTTTGTGTTTGGGGTGTATTTTCTACTCCAAGTACATGGTTATGTTTTGGGGTGTAAGTGTTACCCCATTCAAATATTCTTGTTTGTGGTAAAGTAGTAAGTGTGTTTCACAATACCCACACACACCCCATGCTCTGCCAACAAAGTTCCATATTTGAGGTTGGCACCATGATGCCAGTCCTCATGGCTGGGCTTCTCCCCCCCTTCACTGCAGAACAGTCACCCTGCAGAAACCCTTACATGCAGGCAAAACCTCTGGGAAAAAAGTCAAACACTTTGCCCCTTTTCCTGGGAGGCTGGCACCATGATGCCAGTCTCCATGCGTGAGACTGGGGGGGGGGGGGGGGGGGGGGGTGATTTTTAATCCCCCGCCAAGATATGTAAATACACGTGTCTTAGGACACTTTTCTATGCAGACCCATGGGGTGTATCTTCTACACCTATGCTTAACACTGGCAGGGTAGAAAATGTACCCCATGGGAAAAATCAATGCATTTCTAGGCTAGTTTTTTTTACTGAAGGTGTTTTTTTGCTTACGGAACAAAAACAGTAAATGGTAGGAGTGCACACTTTGCGGACGTTCACCAACGTGCCGATGACAAAGCCCTAGAAGGCAAAGTTGTAGAGCCACCACTTCTCGTTTTATCGCAACACACACCCCCCTAGGGTGAAGATACCCCATGTGATTGAACAGGTTTAAAAATTACTCTTCACTTATGCTAATTGAAACCTATTCAGTGTGTCTTTATGTTGTCTGCAGTGTTCAGTTCCTTTTTTTATGGAAATCAAGTCGAGTAGAGAACACACCCTACTCTTTTTTTTTTTGTGCAGATTAGTACCATATACCCCAATAGTAGGATCTCTGTACTAAAAGGACAATCCACATCAATACACAGCTAACTAAAGAACTGAGGTATGTTTTAAGACTTCTAAATCCAACCCATGTATCTCTGCCCTGCCATCTTTGAAAGTCATCTATTTTGGTTTGCTTTTCTTGTAACACTACAGAACCTTTGTACCTTAGCAGTGAGGAAGATTAAGTGACAGTTTGGATCAAGGAGCCTTTTAAGTGTTGAATGCAGTTATAAGGCGGCAGTCTGAAGATGACACACCTTTACAAATTCTTGTTTAAATGTTTGGATGGAGAGGCTGGATGTGTCTGTATTCAGGGACCAGCGTTGGTCCCTGAATACAAACACATCCAGCCTCTCCATCCAAACATTTACTTGCAAGAAAGAGAGAGTTTGTTAATGTACAGAGTCCTGAAGTTAAGAAACGTTTAAGCCCCAATGTACAAGTTGCCTATGTTTCTGCCACACAAGTGACCAGTGAACAAATCTCTCTAAGAAAGGAACTTTTTCACTGAGATAGAATGCATTCTAATACAAGAGAATTTTGTGAAGTATTTACAGGACATAAAAGGATACAAAAGAATTGCCAAGGATCATCTTTCTTTGCTGATGATGTAAGCTGAAATTCCTAGCCGTTGACTCCAGAGAAGTCAATGGGCTACTACACAGTAAGTAGCTGAATTACAGTGTTGGACACTAGCGAGTTCTTGCAGATTTTTGGATTGACAGCCATTATTTGGAAAACTAGACACACTGCATGCATGGGCTTGATTTTTTTTTCCCATACAAAGAACCCACCAGAATGTTATGCCAGTTGGGATATGAAATCCTTAGGGGGGTGTCAAGAATATGGCCTATGGACCCCACCTAGTTCCCAGGCACATTCACTCCACTTTGTTCAGAGGGACCCATCTACATATTTACCCTCTCTGAAGTTCAGAGAGGCTGGAGAGAACTTTGGCCTGTGCGACAAGCTGCCAGTCGTAGCTTTAAATGCAGTGCCTGAGAGGCAATGAAAACTTGCCTCCAGTCTTCCCAAAGTTGTCACGGCTACAGCCAGAATGCTCACTGTATTTCCCCAATAGTCCTGGCTATAGATAACCTTGAATGGGGAAACAGCTGCTTCTAGAATTAAACAGCAGCTCTCAAACAGCCATGTTCACTTGGGTAGGTCTAGAAGTGGGAGAAGGAACGGAAATGCGTCAAAATTCCCCTTGTCGCACTCCCAAACACAGCAGTAGCAAGTAGCCTCGTAGGTTAATTTTATTCCCAGTCCCCAAATTGAAAAAGTAAGGCAGCCATCAGAATGAATTTCACAAATACACACCTTATGGCTTTAGAGGTAGGCTCTTTCCCACTTCACAGCAGCATTTTATAAACCCCAATCCTTACTTGTTTCAAGCCTTCTCTCAAAGCATGTGACATATCAAGATGTACGGTCAGTCCTCATCAGCCAAACTGGACCTCAGGCAATAGCATGCATGGAATTATATTTTGCAAAGAACACTAGGACACTTCAGCAGGGAGTCATGGAGGTGGCACAGGGGGAAAAATGGTAGTTTTGCCGTTACTAGGGTGCACAAGGCCTCTTAACGAGGCAGCCCACCACAGTAGGTCACCATTAAGATCAATATTTGCTTAGAAATAAACTATTAGTACTTTAGGTACTAATAGCCCAAGATACTTTGCATTCTCTGTCTGAAGCTGTGGAATATAAGACTTCATTTAAGCAGCATTCATTCAGACAGATAAAAGTAGTACTTTTTACTCAATGTACAACCAACCTGTTAAATTCGTTGCCAAAAAATGTTGTGATGGCCAATAGCATAGCTGGGTTCAAAAAAGTGACTGGGTAAGTTCTAGAAGTTAGGTTCATAAATGGCTATTAGTCAAACTGACCAGGTAATGAGATGACTTGACTGTTGGGAGCTCACTCCATTTGACCTGTTGTGCACGTCTGTGAAGCAACTGAAGTTGTTCATTGTTGAGAGATAGGATGCTGGGCTAAGATAGGCCATTGGTCTGACTCAGTATGGCAGTACTTATGTTGTTCTTAGGGTCCCTGACAGCCACAAGAGGCAACATTACATTATCCTATATATGGCCATCACTGGACTACCAAAACTTTCACCATTGGCTAAAATGGAGCTCAGAGTTCTAGATAAAGCTAGCCTGAAGAAACTGCACAAGCTAACAAAGAAATTGAAAGAAATGGTCCTGCAAATCTGAACTGGGCCTCACTGCTATGTCTCAACAAAACAGGAAAGAAAGGGGGAGATGGACTAGCAAATTTTAAGAAGTTGTAAAATCAGCTTTTCACTGACTATAGTGCCGGAGTCGGATGTAGATTTTCTCCATGCATGGTGGACAGAGAATGGGTCCTGTGTCTTGTAGCAGAAAAGCTAAACAGATGTTAGTTTCCTGTTTGATGTGGCGAACGGTTGGTTAACAGGCACATTATTGAGGACATTGTGGTCTGATGAGCAAGGTAGTCACAGATAACACTCAGCAGCTACATCATTTTTCAGGAGAGATCATTATCATTACTTTTATATAAACAGAGATGGGGGCTTTATGTGCCAGGGCTGATTAGCAATAGACCCAAGAAGAAAGCTGCTTCAACTTGCGAGGAGCGGATGTAGTTTTATATTGTGTTTAAGACATGAAATTTCCAAACTGCTGGAATGGTACGCAGGGAAAATATTTGTAACATGTGCAATGTAGTTAATATGCATAAGTTATTCCTGCTCACAGGATTTGTATTACCTGGTTAAAGAATCCAGAATGCTTTGCAAAATCCATAGGGCTTCGACTAAATTGAAGAATGTGTATGGTAAGAGAAGATATATTGCAGAGGCTGCAAAATTATGGGCGTGCAACCCCAAGGAGGATCATACCATCTGCTTTGCCTGCCTTTGTTGCTGTCTGGGGATGCAGGATTACATTTAAGTCTCAGAAAAGGGTCAAAGGCAGAAGATTGGGAAACTCCTGATCTAGCATATCATGAAGTAATACCTTCTGTGTACAAATCCTACTAATTACTTCCTGATCCAGAGACTGGTGAGTGCTCAATAAAAAAAAAAATAGTAGCAGCACACTTTAAAATGAGGAAGGTGACTATTTTGTAACACTGGCAAGTTATCCGAGTGTTACAGCAAGAGATCACAAGAAGGAACGTTGCTCTTAACATGGATGGGAAAGGTTTATTCTAGTCATGCATTCAAGAAAGGAAAGCACTCAGCTCAGTACGGAATAGTACAGAAGATGTGGGAGAACTCTGGTAAATCTTATAGCTATTATACACATTCTTATCTTTCCTGTAACCAAGCCAAGCACATGAACCTGCAACTTCATGAATGTGCTGCAGTCTCTCCTTTGTCTTCCTACATTGTAAAAACCTCACAGCAGAGACCCATCTCTAACGATCGTGCAGTGCCAGGTACTGGCGCTTTTATATAAAATAATGAAGAGGTCTGTACACCCCAGGCACCAAACAGCCTGCATCACAAGCGCCTTGGCTAAATGCTGACCTGAACAAGACAGCTGGGCCATTAAGACGGACTGACTCCTTCTCAGGAAAGAGTGCTCCTGCATCTTCCCTTAATCAAGCTCAACTATCTAGCCGCCTCAAGGGTACCCTTGTCACAGGGAATCACTCTAGGCTTGACATTTGCATGGAGCCGCCCCGAGCTGCATGGCAGGAGGGGCGGGGTAAAAATTTATAAAATAAATAAAATAAATTTATAATGGGTCCAAGATGGATCAATCAACTTAATGCAAAAAACCTGAATCTGAATACTATGTCTGCTTACACCCTGGATTAAGATAAACACAGTAGTATCTTTATTATTTATTATTATTATTATTTTAATTTATTTATTTTATTTTAAACATTTGTTAGTCGCCCCCCATGCCTACGGCATCCCAGGGCAATGTACAATTCAATTCAATAAAACATTCATAACAAACAATTTTTTAAAAACCCTTAAAAACACAATAATATAAACCAACAGGTTGGGAGAATAAGATAAAAATAAAAGGCAGGGAAGCGTTAAAACTCTACCCCACCCTCGCCCCCAAAGGCCTGGACGAACAGCCAGGTTTTACAAGGCCACCGGAGTGTCAAAGGGCTCGGGCCCAGGTGAGCTTCCTCCGGGGAGGGAATTCCAGCCCGGTCCGGTCATGGAGAATGCCCTCTCCATCGTGGCCCCCCTCTTAACACGGGGGACCTCCAAGAAGGCACCCCCGGCAGAACGAAGGAGCCACTCTGGGACACGGAGGGCGAGGCGGTCCCTGAGGTACTGCATTTCTATAGAGGCAGCAATGTACCTGGTGCTTTACAAAGAATAAGATAGACACGGTCCCTGCCCGAGAGCTTACAATCTAAAGACAGGGGGAGGGGAGACAGGGAAGGGGGAACAGAGGGAGAGACAAGGGATGC
>QEPC01004899.1:1305385-1347705 GCA_003113815.1 Sphenodon punctatus
CCCCCCCCCCCCCCCATACACTAAAGCCCTCCTTGCTTTCACCAGGAAGGAGCATACCCCTCCGCCTCAATTCCCCTTCCCACCAAACACCAATAATATTAGGCTCCCTCCCCAGCCATCAGACCATGCTGTGGCATGTGCCACTGGCACGGCCGCCCCCTGCTCTTGTAGCAGCAGCCCGGAAGTGGGCTTTCCCCAACCCCTCGATGACACCGGGGGTGGTGGCAGCATTTCCCTCTGACCATCAGGTAATAACCCCTGAATCCCACAGCTGTCACACAGCTCCCTGGGATCAACAGCGCTGGCAGAGGGAGGGGATAGCAGCCGCCTCCTCTCACAGTCTTTGCGAGGGGAGGGAGGATCAACACTCAAACCCTCCTGCAACAGGTCTTTCAGTGTAAAGGCAGGGAGGGTCCAAGCACTCTGCTCCTTCTCTTCCTCCTCCAACAGAGCTCGCAGGCACCCCAGAGCTCGCAGGCACCCCACACAGATATTCCAAGGGGAGGGCAAGCACAGTCTTCCAGCTCCCAACATTTTCACCACCCGACATGCCTCCCCCAACGTCACTCTCACCAGTCCCAGCACCAATTCCTCTACCCTCCGCTCTGCTGTTCCAACACCGCCTCTGAGCACTGACTGGGCAACTGGATAGTCCCGCTGCTTGTACAACATTGGCCGCCCCCTGCTTATAACCAGGATTATAAGATATTGATCTTAGCAACAGTTATCACAGGATACAATACTAACCCTTGATTAAATTTAGTGCTGTGAAAAGGTTTTCATTTTTATGTTAAAGAGCCTATGTAAAGAAGGGCATCCGATTTTTGCACACAAAGTCACTTTAGGGCTGGGAGAGTTGTTTTTTTCAAGATGAACGGAAACTGAAGGTGGCTACCTCTAGTGTTAATAAATATTGGCATATTGGGGAATTTAAATGCCAAAATTCAGCTTTGGAATGCTTATGTGGTTATTTTAATTACATCAGCCCATTCACTATGCATTTTTGAGGGGAAACTAACATCTTGGGCTTTCCCATAGAAAAATTCACTGTAGCTATAGTGGTAAGAAGAACTATTTCATAATGCATTTTACCATATAGTTTTGAAGTATTAAGAATTGGATATTGTTTCTACCAACCTTTTTATTGAAGCCTGTTGTAATATTTGGGGGGGGGGGGGAAATTCTGCTTTGTATGCAGCTTTTCTTCAATATTAAACCTGGTAGCTCATTATCTGCACTCCTACCACAACTTCAGCTACAGTGATACTTTACTCAGTGCAACGGTATTGCATGACAGCTTACTTTTTGATTAGGAGTGCATAAAGAGAATTCCTGAAAACAAGATTTGTCTATTTAAAACTTCCAAGTAGCAAAATTTGCTCAGAGAACTGCAGAGATTAATGGACAATTAGAGTCCCACTGATTTGGGGGATTCGGAGAGCAAACCATAAGTTACTAGTATGGTTAGCGTCACAAGAGGAACTCTGCACTTCGCCTCTGCTCTCGATTACTGACCCACTTCTAACAGCATCCCTGCTGTGCATTTTTCAAACCCATTCCATCTGACTCCTCCCTCAAAGCATACATTCAGGCACAGGATAAGGTACTAGTTTAACTGCTACGCTGAATAGGATACATTACTAACCCCAATGAGAAGTACGTTCACTTTGTATATCATCACTCCAGGAGGGAGGGTGAAACTAGCTCATATTCTTGCAAGAGTCAGTAGTGAGAACAGTCCCATTATAGGGTTGCACACTTGGGGCCACAGGATAGTTACTTAGCCTGCATTAGGTCATTCAGACAATTGTTTAGGCCAAAATTTCAAGCAAATACTATGGGTAAGAATGAGTGCAAGGTAAATTTTGTTTCCCCATTATGAACCCTAGTCTGGATATTGTGGCAAGCCAGAAGGCATTGATCTAGTTGCCAGAAGTTTACTACCTTGACAGCCCAGTAACTAATTCGCTACTTGAAATGAAATGTGACCTACAAACAGTTGCTATTTTAATTCTGGAGAGCGGTATATTAAGCAAATCACACAACACATGCCTATTCCAGCCAGAAAAGCAACAGCAATCGCTTGCATTTACATTCACATGCAAACTCTGGTAACTGCAGAAGACGCCTCGAGGCTAGACTACTGCAACGCTCCCTATGAGGGGCTGCCTTTGACGACTGTTCGGAAGTTGCAGCTAGTGAAGAATGCAACGGCCTGTCTTCTGTCGAAAGGGCGGGTCCACGGGAGCACATTACACTGCTCCTTCAGAGTCAGCTCTAGCTGCAACTTTCCATTCATAATTCAAGGTGCTAGTTTTGACCTTTAACGGCCTAAATGGCTTGGGCTCCAAGTATCTAAAAGACCGCCTCTTTCCTCATACCCAGTCACAGCCTCCAAGGTCAGCTGGGAGCACTCTCTTGCGTATACCATCTCCAGGCGAAGTTTCTATGACAAGGGTGCATGGAGAAGTGTTCTCAGTGGCTGCCCTAAAATTATGGAACTCTCCCCTTGGAAATTCATCTAAGCCCAAGCCTGCTCATCTTCCGGTAACAATATAAGATATTTTTTTTGGCCAGGAGTTTGGTAGGGATACGGTTGGGAGAATTGAGTGAAGGACTGTAGGGGGTTATGGAGATTTTTAGCTGTTTTTATATGCTGTAAGCTGCCATAAGACTTATGTGGAAGGGCAGCATATAAATTTGAATAAATAATTTTTTAAAAAAAACAAGTCAACTGCTTTGCAAGTGGCAAGGAACTAGGTGTGCCTTGATTCCCTCAAGCTTCCATTTCATCTTATTCATGTAAGGGGCAATTTTAGATTTGAGACAAATGTCATTTCTCTGATCAAAGTAGTCAACAAGTCAAGGCCTTCTCTTATCAAAGCTTATGAAAATGTTCACATATCAGAGAGAGGTGTATTCTATTTCCAAAGGCTTGTCCCAATAGCTTATCGGATTGCCCGATGTAAAACTCGAGACCAGTGATGAGACTAAGGCCTCCAACAGTGTGCAGATCATATGAACTCTAAAGAATTTGAAACATAGGAGAAAGAAAAGTTACTGATAATTGCATTAGACTACAGTTTGTTCACCAGGATGAAAAAAATAAACAGTGAGTAAAAGGGCCAGTCTTACAGCAAAAGGCAAGCAGAATAGACCAAGTGCATGATAACTTAGTGACTATGCTACCTACAAAGTCTAAGCTCACATGACAAACACTTTTGAGAAGACAACTTAGAGGATTAATTGTAGGAGTAAATTAAGACAGATGATAAATATGAGATTATACTCTGGGAATATCAGGTTTGTTGAACTGAACAATTAACTGTATTGACTAGTCTGCTACGATAGTAGCCACAAACCAAACGTTACTTCAACAGGGCTCCAAAGAGTAGCACAGGAAACATTTTTTTTTGGGGGGGGGGAATGACAGTAGTATGCTGACATTTTCAATGAGTTTTATACAGGTGTGCAAAATAGTATTTCCAGTGATGAAAAACCTCCCCTGCTCGATGCTATGGGAATTAGACTTAAAAATTCTAGGAGATACATCTGGCATATGAACTAAAAGTTGAATCCAGCCTCCTCTGCATCAATGGGACCCCATATGGGCTATTCAGCTTTTACCAAATTGGAGTTCTCATTTAAACAAGTTATACTGTCTGTAATAACTTAACATCCAGTGCAAAACAACTTCCTGGAGTCCACAACAAGCCTAAAACAATGTCTTCAAACATGGATCCCAGCGTAGCAATTCATTTGAGGAGCTACCTCAAATGAATTTGAGCCCTACGATGATCAGAAGAGAAATACTTCATGTAGACAGGATAGGAAAGAGGTTGAAGTGAAGCCTATAGGAACTAGGAGATGCAATAAGGAATTTGAGAATGGGGTGAGGGAGAAACAGGTGCTGATGGTGCGCATGTTTTCAACAGAACCTCTGAATGACAACATGGAGGCTCTATTCAAACACTGACATTGGAAGGTCTGAATCAGAGACTGAATACGGAGCTTTATATTATACCCTAACCTTAGGTTATAGGTAAGGATGTCCTTTTCTACAAGGAGGGACACCTGCTCTAGCAGCTTGTTTCAAGGAACTGCTGTGTGTACGAAACATTATTTCCTGTAGTAAAAGAAAAAACAAAAAACCCAACTTCAGAGAAGCGTGCTACTGTTTAGAATCGAAACACGAGTTCTAAAAAAGTTACATACATGTCCTCACAGAAGTTTCACACGATAGATATTTAACCCATTACCTATACTGGGCCTTTGTGGAGAAAATGGCCACACGTTACCATCGCAGACGAACTGTGGATAAAAGTAGAGACAGGAGCCAAAAGGGCAGAAAAGAAACCCAGTCACACAATACACAAGTTAGAGGGGAAAAAAACCCAAGGGAAACGGGTCTAGAAGAACTGTTTTCGTAACTGAAACCATAAGTTCATAGCTCAGAGAATATATGGCGTCCTTTCCAAGGGAAGAAGCGGCTGCAAGTTGTGCAACTAAAGGTAACATTTACACATGATTAGTTGACTGAAGTGTTGACCAAGGAAAAACAAGTCAATATGATGAGGAGGGAAGGTTCAGTAAACTCTTCCAGTTAGAGATAAACATTGCCAACTGAAATTCGACATTCTAACTGTTCACAGACTAACATGAGTAACTGTGAATCTAGATAGACTTGCAAATTGTAATTTCAGAGTTCTCGACACGACACTCACTTTGAAACCTTATAAAAAGCTACATTTCAACTTGAGGAAAATGTTACAAGAGGCACACTGAAAAACAAAGATACCAATTTTCACCAAATAAAGCGCTATGGAAACTGTAACGGACAAATTGCTATGATTGACAGTTTTAAATTGGTGTCTGAACCAATGGGTTAAGTTGGTTTTAACTGATTTTCAGAACCACAAACAACTTACCTTGGTATTGTAACACATTTTGTATTGCAGTTCTGAGTAGTGATGGCTTTTTCAAGCTCATCTAGTTGTCCTGTCTTCTTTAGCTTCTTGACCAAACTTTTCACTGCTTTTTCACACCATTTTTCCTCCTGACCATTTTGTTCACCACCACCAGCCCCTCCAGAACCACCAGCCGACTTCTTCCACCCCAAGAGTCTCTTCACAACTGGTGGGGTGAATGGCAATATGGATGACATGGTCTGACCAGGGGGTAGCACTGTGTGCGATAGTTAGCTGCCCTATCCAATCTATAGGAAAAAAGAAATAAGTTAGCAGCTAGTCTTTTTTTTAAAAACAAGGAACACCTTGATAAGATCATTTACCCTCAAAACAGAAGAATGTGGGGACAACCAAAAAAAAAGAAACTCTGTACATTATCTATTAAAAGACAACACCAGTTTCTAGTTTCAGATTATGTACAATTAATGGACAGGCAGATTTACAGCAAATCCTTCATTCCAAAACACTTTACACAGCATTCCCGCTGCTATGGTGTGGCTAAGGTATTTAAATCTCTTAAGAAACGTTTTCTTAAAGCTCTTAATTTGAGCTGCAAGTTGATTTCATTTACAGACACCATATGAACAGTTTAAACAATGCTAGAATATTTGCAGACCAATTCCTTCTACAACTCCACAAAACTGGTTTGAAATAGTATTTTTGCATTGTATCTTAGATTCTGCTTGCCCCGTCTGACATTTTGCTTGCTTATAAAGTAATTTAGTTAGTAACTTTTTTAAGCAAGTGTGTTACCACCTTAAACTACACAATTTCTACTGAAAACCTGGCTTGGAACAAGACCACACTGCCTGCCAAAGTTAAGGCTTACCCACTTCACCTGATGGATGCTACTTGATCGAGTTTTTGGCACCTACCTCTTTGCCGTTCCAGAAAAAAAATGTTTAATGTCAGTTACCACCCCCCTTCAACCCACCCAAGCACAGAAACATTGAGCTCAGTGTAAGGGACCAGAGATGAGGGCATGAGAACAAGGACAGGGGACAAATCTGTGGCAGAGATGCATGATCTGGACATTCCTTTCCCTTTGTGCACTCATTAAGCACCCCACCCCTGCCGACCCCAATTTGTACTAGGCCCTTGGAGCTTGTACTAATTTTCGAAGTGGCCCCTGAAAGGGAAAAGGTATCCCATCCCTGATCTAGTCAGTTTGCTGCATGGTGGTAGTAACCTAAGATTTTTCTAAATAGGGTTTCTCCAGATCACCTGAAGATTATGGGTGAATGCTAGATAGGAATTGACTATGTCTCAATCACTAGTTTGCAGTGAAGCTAATATTGTTCTTCACCGGGTTTTTCATCTATTATCACTTCAAGAATTGAGTGAACAGGATGTTTGCCAGTAGGTTTATGCAAGCTTTAAGCCTGGAAAGCAGACTAAAAAGACATTGTCAGGAAGAACAACTCTTTTCACGAATTAAAGTTCACAAAGAATTATCTTGAAGTGTACAAAACAACTTCAAGATGTTTAGATCATTACCAGCATCTCTCTAAGCCAGCTTCATTTTGGGGAAATTTCACAACAGCTCTCATGTGACTTGCCTAAAGACAATGTGGTCTAGTGACTTAAGCATGGGAATCAAAAACCTTCATCTTTAATCCCATTTCCAATCCACAATAGAGTATCTGAATTCACTCAACTGCCAGGTCTCCGATCTCATTGGTTATTTAACAATGTCAACAGCCAGCTGGGATTTGTTACTAGCATTCATTCCTGACTTCCAGTCTTGTACTCTATACACTGGCCCACAGTCTGCACGCAATGTATCATCTTATGCAAGTTTCAGTTTTTTGCTTCTGTTGAACAGCTTTATTGCTCTAAGAAGAATAAAATTAAACATTAGGCAGATTATTCTTTATACCCAATTAACAGTTCAAAACTCTCAACTGCAACGGCACTGTAATTTCAAAAGCCACTTGCAGCAACTCGAGTGATAACTAGCAATAGTCATCAAGCCACTTGGAACTGGATTCTGCTCTTTTCCTAAAATAATCCAGAGAAACCCCACAATCTGTAGAAATATAGTGATAACTCATATCCCAGCCCACAGCTTCTGCTCTGCATATACTTGGGTTATACCAGATAAGAAAAATCTTATGAAAAATAATTCTACTTTTTAAATTTGTCACACGATTAAAAAGACCATTCAAAAGAGGAACAAGCACCCAAGAAAGATAAGGCAAAAAACTGATGTTCCAGCATAAGCAGAAAATGAAGAGTGGGGCTCCTATAGCAACAGAGCCAACTTACAAGGGAAATGGAACCTTAGCTTGTATGGAAGGCTGTACATTTTCAGTCAAGAGAAATTGCAGGACTCGACACATGAAGGATGCAACCACACTGAGCAGAAAACATGCAGTTGTCACTATGCAGGGAAAGGAGGCAGAGTCCAAGGTTTATAAAGATTTCAGCAGACGTTGCCTGAACTTACCAAATCTACTTTTTAAACCAAACTTTAAACTTCTATTCTATCCCTCCGAAACCTAGCAGTCTCTAACGCAGAGGTGGAGAAGCTTTTCCCTTCTTGGAGCCATGTTGACATTAGGCAGAGCCTAATGCCACATAGAAGGGCCACAATGCAGGGGTGCACTCAGAAGACAGTCCAAATCATTTATCTGTGCCATGGATTTCTCTGTTATCCCTGCATGGTGTACTCAAACTAGAGTCCAAATTATGGATCTGTGCCTTAGATTTGTCTGTTATCCCTGCATGCCTGCCCTCATCTCTGCTTCTTTATCTGGACCCTCAGTCTTTCAGTGCTTGAGAGTAGAAATATCCAGCGATCCGACACAGAAACTGGAAAGGGACAAATAAAAAAGCTAGGTACAGGTTGCATTTGGCCACTGGGCCTGAGAGGTTCCCAACCCCCTGACTACTACATGCCATTTGAGTTCAGATTTCGGCACTTCAAATTCTGGGAAAGATTAGTAATCAGAAGTATGAGGAAATTGATATGGGAAAGTTTGTCATCAAAATGACCAACTCCTTTAGACGACAATGCAAGACCTGGCTGTTCTGTCAGGCTTTTGGTGAGGGAAATGGGAAAGGGGTGGGGGAGATGGGGGGGTGAGGGTCTTGTATTTTAGTACCCACCATATGGATTGTAATGTTTATCTTATTTTATTTGTATTTTTTTATTTTAGATTTTAGATTAAATTTATTGTTAGCCACCCCGAGCTACTGTTGACAGGAGGGACAGGGAAGAAATTTATGTAACAAATAATAAAAGCCACCTTCGGGCAATGGCCAAGAATGGAAAAAGTTCTGAAAGATTATTACTTCTGAAGCTAAACATTAGTAGATAAAAACTATCCAGGGAAAGTTTTACACGTTTGCAATGCACATTATGGTTCAATGTCAAACCTTTTCACCTACAAGATTGAAAGAGTGGATGTCATAAGTTGAATTAAAGTGCAGAATGAAGCTGCATCAAGCAAAGCAGCAAAGAGGTAAGAGATGGAGAAGGTGTGGGTATAATAGGACTGCACGTCTGTTACACTGCACTGTTAGCACTAGGCAGGAATGCTAACATACCCTTGCACTAAGACATGACTGCTCTTACTTGCACTGCAAACCCTTCACTCACATACACACACATCCATGTTGCCTTCCCCTGCTGGGGGAGCGTTGTGAAAAAGCCTCCTTAGGATTGGCAACCCTGTGTCTAGCACTTAGCAGGTGCACTTAATACAGGCGAATATCCCTCAGGGAAAGTGTTTGAGGAATGTGTGCAGTAAAAACAAGTAACCAGAAAGGTATGTTTATGTTCAGGTGGGAATCACAACCTACTATTTAAAATCTATGACTATTTTTGCACAGATGCACCCCCATTGGGAGTGTGGGGGCCGTCCGTGCGCACGGTGTGATGGGGGGGGGGGGAAGACGGGTGTCCACCTGTGGAAACACCACGGCCAGTGGGTGGAGGTGGGTGTGCGCTCCCAATGCACGCACACCCCACCCACGGACCCATCTGAAAAAAATGGAGGCTCTGTGGGTGCAGATGGGTGTGCACTTGTAGAAAAGGGAGCACACCCACCACCACCACCCACCATGTCTGTGCAAAAAGGGCCTATAATACAGACTTATTCTGCTTCTCCAGAACCTCACAAATTTCTGCTCTCTTAACCAATGTACACATTTTACATCTGTGTAGATTAAAAGCTGCCCAATATGTAACATGCATTTCTAAAAAGTCAATTCTGGAGTCCTGTTTGGTATTCTAGCTCTATTATAGTCAATTCTGCTGAAGTTCCATGGAAATGATGTGAAAGATAAGCTAGTAGTTCCCAAAACAGCCAAGCCCAGATATTAAAAAAGCAGCCTTAAATGTACTGTACAAAAGAACTAAAGGGGAAAAGACTGGACAGCTCCAAGGACATCAGGGATACTTCCATCAAGGAGTTAGGAGAGGTTTTAAACAAGTTTTTGTTTACCTTAACTATGAAGCATAATGCCTAGCCTTGTTTGAGAAAAGAGACCTGTTTGACGTAGCATGTTCTTGCCTTTGAAGATTCAACACCTTTGCCCTCTAATACAATAGATCCTCTACCAAGAATGTGGTGTTAGAGCTTAACAAAAGAGTTTTAGATAGCCTATAAAAACCATTTCCCTCAAAGGTTTCAGTTCCCATCCCTTGCAGCCTTCTTTTTTCTCTGTTCTTCTGAAGTAGAAAAAACCTCTCACTTTAGGGTTAACCGCAGGGTTTGTTTTTTTGAAGTATTAAGCCTGTTTCAGTCACAACCAAAGAGGGCCCTTTTGTACATTGCATGCCATAAAACTGATAAGCAAACACTTAATCACTGGAGCTAAGAATATTTAAGGTAATCTCCAAAACCACTCAAGAGTCTATAGGTGATCCCAGAAGTTAAGGCTGTAACATGGAAACACAACGCAAGTCATGTTGAAAAGATAGCCTTCCAGTTTTACAGCAACCTAAAAACCCGGTTTGTCACAGAAAATGATACACAGCCCATTTCCAATTTTAAAGTAGTATTCTCATTCCAGAAAATGAAGAGATCTGCATTTCTTTAGAACACATTACTTTCGGATTTTGTATTTGTGAAAGTGATTCTATTGATATTAGTTTGTGTAAAGTTTGAATTTTGGACCAGATCTGAATATACTTCTATTTCTTTTGCTTGAAGACTAGTTTACCCTTGCACTTTCATGTGAAAGATGTTAAACTGGTAGCCTAGAAGCTAATCTTGCTAGTGTGACCAGTTCAATCAATAGACAGAAGAACAAAAGTTGGCCACTGCTCTTCTACTGCGTTTATTTTCCATTCTAGGATACAGAAGGACTTGCACCCTCTTCTCTCCTCCCACGACTGCAGAGGCTAGAGCAGGTTTATATTACTGGAGAGGGGGCACAAACTTATCACTACGACTTACTGCTGCTGCAATTGCAGATGAAAGGAGTGCACATAGCTTCAGCTCTTCCCCCTAAATCCATATCCCCCCTTTCCCAAATTCTTCAGTGATACTCAGGAAAAATGGGATGTGGGGAGAGGACATCTGTAGGTGTTTTTAAACAAGTACTGTAGCGAGTTGGGGTCCATGGCCGCTGAGCAGTGCGACTGCAAGATTCCCACACATGCAACATGTGCGGGGAGCACTTCAAACGAGCAGCTCCCAGCACCACCATCACACAAGTAGTTGGACGTGTGGACGGTGACACCCAGCCTGCTGAGCAACAGCCTCAGTTGTACCTCCAGCTCAGCTCTTCAGTCGATCGAGAATGGCTCAAAAGCTGTTCCTCTTCCAGCAAGTTCCATCTGGCTAGCTATTGGACCAGCTTTACATCAGCTGGGAAAGCTTAAGGCAGGCCTTTCCTGCTCTGAGCTGAATTCTGGGCAAAGAGCAGTTTTAAAGCTGAAAACATTGCAATGAATGTCTTTCAAGTCCCACTTTAAATAGGTTTTACAGACACGTGCTTTTACATTAAGAGAACTAAAAATGCATCAAATTGGATGTTTATAAACACTGGCTTTGTATTGTTGTTCTGAAAGTCTCTAAGGGCACACACACTCACCTAATGTGTCCCTAGCAGGGGAAACACTGAGCACAACTCAGGCTGAATGCCCGTCCACATATCCCTTCATGGTGCAAAGGGGGTTTATAGTACTAGCGAAACCACAGAAGGCCACCACCACTCAGGTTCAACAGAAATAAAAGGAAGTACTTTTCCTCTCCATGTACAATTAGCTTGTTGCCAGAGAACGTTGTGATGGCTAGTCACGTAACTGGGTTTAAAAAAGGATTGGATGAGTTCTTAGAATATGGCCATTTGCGGACCCTTTAGCAAAGTCAATTACCGGGGGGACCAACATAACGTCTGACTTTCAGAAGCTGGGAGTGGATCACTCCATTAGGACTTGCTACACATTTCTCTGAAGCAACCACACCTGGCCACCTAGAAATGCTGGGTTAGACCGACCATTGGTCGGACCCCAGGTTGGCACCCCTTATAGTCTTCCCCCCGCTAGGGATGCTTTGTGGGAATGCACCCTTATGGGCCACTAAAAACAAGTATACAGTTTGGATAAGGGACTTCAACAAGCTTACACAGGGAGTGCACTGCTCCCTTCAGAAGGAGGATACCTCTCTTCACACATTTTGAAGCACAATAGAGACCTGATCTAATTGGGGCATGCAAATGTTACTCAAACTTTAGCAACACAGAAAAGATTGCTACTTATAACTGGAGAACAGACTGAAATTAAGTAATTACTTCAGTCACATGGTATCAGCATGATACACAGTGCTTCATGAAACCTAAAACAATTTACAAACTTAAACTCTGCAGGAACTAATAGAAAGGAAACATTGTTAGTGGCTTTCATGACAAGTTATTGTCGATTTCCTGAGATTGAGAAAGCTGGGCCTCTAACTGGTTTGTAGTTTATTTCATGAAGTTGGATTATGGAAAAGTGAGAATACCTTATTCCCAGCCACCAAACCATCTTACATGGCATTTGGAAATTATGAAAACTTTACAAGCCAAGTATTTTCTTCAAACACTAAGGACTATTACAAGCTTTAGACCTAGATAAAAAAAAAAGAAATAAGGCTTGGCAACATGTCCAATACAAAGAAACACAGCCAAGCCTATAGGGATTTCGAGTTAAAAGCTAAGTTACGATGGGTAAGCTGAATGTTTGGATAGAAATCTAATGTTGACAGAAGTGTGTTCACGCTGTGCTAACACATGATTAACTGCAGGCAGGAGAAAAAAGAATCAAGGTTACTTTCACTTAATTTAGTCTTGTTGAGTTAGAATACCAAGGATTCTGCTTTGCAAGAACAAGTTGCTTTGTCTTATGCAATGACTAGAGGTGTTCACTGTATGTATACACAACATGCTGGATAGGTTACGTGAGAGCGCGCACCACTGGTTTTTGCATCCATCAGAAGTTCAAAAAAGAAGAAGTTATAACAGGGCAGTTTTTCAGGCACTTTCCTTTTTCTCTGATCATACAAAGCAGCTTCTCATATATTCTGTGCAGAAGTTTGACTATCTGAAGAATATTCCTATCAAGGTAACAAAAGGAAGCATTCTAGATGACCCTTGAAGCAACAGACCCTCAACACTTATAGCTGGAGAATATTTAAGGCTAAAGGGACCTCAAAGGTCATCTAGTCCAAAGTCCTGTTGAAGTAAGGATACTTATGCCAGCTACATCACTGGCAGGTGTCCAGCCAGTTTTAAAACATTGAATGAAGGAGATTTTACAATTTCTCTGGGCAATGGAATAGGCTTCCTAACTGTTCTTGAAACTAGGAAAATTTTCCTAGCATTTAACCAAGATCTTGCAGCTAGCAAATTATTCCTAACATTTGACCAGGATCTTGCTGCAATTTAAACCCATTCCCTCTTGACCCATCTTCTGTGAAAGAAGGAAACAATTATTCATCGTTTTTGTGGGCAATTTTATTTTAAATATTTAAAAACTGCTATCATGTCCCCTTTTTTCTATAGACCTTTTGTTATTATATTAAAGCAAAGCAGATGTAAAATGTAGAAAAAATGCTAAGCTATACGAGTCAAAACAAAATGAGGTTAACAGCTAGAACAGCAAGTCCCTCTCCAAAGTAGGACTTTAAAAGAGTTAGCATTTAGTTCTTCATATATGGCAGTCAGGGGTCTGCCAACGTGCATTAACAGAAGGGTACAACAGTCTCATGAAGTTTGTTATGAGAAGGAACAAGCTTCCCCTGAAGTGACTCTGGGTCTTTATCATGCTAGGGATAGTTCAGATGATGTCAATGAAACTTTAGCTCCAGACTAAGCTGCTTGGAAAGCAAGAAACTACTCATCTGTGTTCCTCTCAATTCTTGATGTCATGTAATGCACATTATAATTAGTGCTGTTGCCAAATCCCATAACCATACAAAAAAATAAGTGGGAAGAGGAATGAAGCTTTTTGCATGCATATCCCCAGAGATGTTTCCTAAAACCTACAGGAAATTTAGAGCAGCATTCAGACATATTACACATACAGATTTCTTCTAGCTTAAATTGTACTGAACACAGGACTGCTTGTATCCTCTGCTCTGCTACAAAAAACTAATCCCATCGCATGACCTGCAGCAATTCAGTTCAGCAAATCAACAATTACAAATATTTTGGCAAAGTAAGCTTAGGTATTGTTTGTCTCTCACCACAGTTCACAAGCAGTTTGTGGCTTTTATCATAAAGTCATTAAATCCAATTTGAAAAGCAGAATTTACAGCTCGCTTAGCAAGTCAGGAAAACGAATGCTTTCAATTAGACTAGAATTTACATGCACAGCCCGTTAGGTACATCTCAAAAACCCTTAACTATTTTTACAATAACCAAAATTCCATCATGAGCTCTTAATACAGAAAAGACAACTTCTGAATTCTTTTCACCCACTGGTACAGAGCTCAAATTCATTCTCTAAGATGTTCCAAGATCTATTTTTCCAGGAATTTGGGGGGGAAGGGGGGGGGGAGAAGGGGAGTGTGTGTAGGCTGCAGACACAAATGGGGGATAAAAAAAAAGACTTAAGGTCAGGCCTACAACTGTATTGAGCAACGGTAAGTTACAGGTGTTAAAGAACTGGAAAACAATAAAGTGCATATTTTAGTGTCAGGATTTCCTGTACTTCTCAATTTATTGTTTAACAAGCTCTGTTACCAAAGAAGTGCAGAAGTGGACCACAGTTTGGGTTTTAAAAAAACCAAAAACACACTTATAAATGAACTTCAATAACCACTGACCTCAAGCCCCAGTGAGGCTAACTAGTTTTACTTCACATTTTGCACGTAATGTGCAATAGCCATAAACCTAGGTTTCTCCATCAAGGTAATTCAATTTGAATGTTTGCTTTTCATTTCTGTGGTGGCAGCAGTTCTAAGTTTGTGAGCTAAATACATGTATCAATCTGTGAGCTACACAGAATTAGTTTTACCAATTCTGTAAGAAGCCATCTTTATTCTGACACCCAGTTTGACTAGAGGAGTCCACTGTATTTTGAAATACAACAAAACCCCTATCAGTAAGAACAGAGTTAAAACAGGGGTGGGGGGAACCTCTTCTGTCCCAGGGGTCACTTTGAAAATTAGTACAAGCTCCAAGAATGACATAAGTTGGGGCTTGGGATAGTTAAGGGGTGCACTCAGGAAAAAAAGGGTCCAAATCATGGACCCATACTACAGATCCTTGTGTGCATACGCTCATCTCTGTTCCCTCCCCATGAGCTCAGTTTTTTAGTGCTTGGGGGCAGGGACTGGATCCAGATCCAGGAAGATGAGCCTCAATCAATCTCCAAGTCTGAGGTTCCCTATCCTTGAGTTAAAGTCAAGCATCTTGAGTGACTACCAGAGCAATTTCACCTATTTAAGACAACAACATTTATCTATGGGGACATTATGCCAACACCCGAAGAAGTGACCGGTATGATCACCTAGTCTGCTTTTGTTCTTCTCACAAAGTTTTGTGAAAGGAAACACGAATTTTTAAGTAAAGCCACAAGCTAAATAAGATACAGGATATCAAGTTTTTCCAAGACTGATCTGTTAGGATTCAAGTGAGTGAAATATTTAGGCCTGGCCTTGCTAGATTGCAAGGTGTGAAAAACAAGGGAGAGCATAAAACCATTCCCAGAGTCATACCTGACAGCTCAAGGAGTTGCCATGCTTGGATCCTGCCTGGGGCAAGAGCACCCTATGTCAGTGGGGTATCAGGCCTTTGCTGCGAGATCCCCTCAGTGTGAAATTCACTCTTGCCAGATAGCATCAAGATTTCCATCCTTATTTTTAAAATGCACCTAAGAAAAAATGAACTTTTTCTCCTCCAGGTGCTTAGAGGATCATTTTAATTGCATTTTAGGTTGTTGTACTGAATTAGTGTAAGCAACCCAAGCACCATTAAGCAGAGGGGTGCTATATACATTATTTTTATTAATATTTCACTAAAAGCTTTTTGGTGTCATTAGCATCTCATAATTACTAATATGCACCCATGAGTAACTCATTACAGAATTAACAAAATGCATCAATCATGTACACATTTGCAAGAGTTCAATATAAACTGTATAAAAATATTTCCAGTCATAGCAATGCAAGTAGGTTTTTTCTGAAACATGTAAATGTTTGAGATATAAGTGTATAAAACCAACATTTAAAAAGCTAACAAAGTTAAAGCCTATTGGCTTAATTTAGGAGACCGATGAAGAGAAGAAAGCAGCATGTTGTTTTGTATGAATGACTGAAGGCAGCCGGGAGACCAAATCTCAAATGTAACATCCTGAGAAGAGCTTCACAAAAGCTCCAACGGCGTAGTGGGCATTTTCACACAAGACACTCACTCTCCCACTATACATGTTGCAGGGTTGCCCTACGGGTGCCCCGTAACATGTCTATTGGGCGGGTGATGCGTGGGTCGTCAGTGGAGAGTGTCTTGTGTGAAAATACCCTTACTCTCCTAATCCCTCATTTACCTGTAATAGAACGGTTCTACTCAGCCTTCTGAAAAAGGCTATGGGCGCAATCCAGCTGGCACTGAATTCAATGGCTAAACTCCTATCTATCTACTTCAATGGCAGTTGGATTGGGCCCAAGGTGGGGAAGTTTTGCAAAGCGATCGCTATCTTTAATTAGCGCAGTACACATCTAATTGCCACTGTACACCTCTCTAAGATGATATAACCAACTGGGCATTATATTTTCATACAAAAACATACATACAGACACACATACCCCTACCAGTCAGACACATGCTGACATCTCTACAGTCTACACAGCTTTACAACCACTAGCTTGGCGGTGGGCTGGGGAGTTCAAAAACCTGAGCTCTGCTCCTATACCTGTCACTGACCTGCTGCATGACCTTAGGCAAGTCACTCTAGCTCTTGGCCAGTTGCCCGCCCGCCCGCCCACCCACACACACACACACACACACACACTCTCTCCCCCTCCTCCCTGCCCCTCCCATTTGGACCTAAAATCAGGGACCTGGAGCAAACTAGAATTATGCCTAAAGTTAATCTCAAATGGCCCTGAAGTAGTTTGTTCTTGTTTTTTTAAAACACACTGGAGGTACTTTGCCCCAGGTTAGTGATTGTGTAGTATCCCCACCCTAGCGGTAATGCTCATAAACTGCTTCAGGAGGTCTGCTAGAGGATACCATAAACAGGGAGTCAACAGGACATGATTTATGGTGGAGGATTATTGACTGGGGAAGGAGAGGATGGGGAGATTTACCTTAAGGTGTAATAGCCCAACATAAATATCCTTTCTCAGCAACGTTTCATGTAACAATACCCCTACAGTGTGCCTCTACAGCATCTACACGACAGCAGTCCCAACTAATATCCAAGCTCTGCCCAGGCAATTCTATAATGCAAATAAATAAGCGAAGTGTGGCAACTAAGGGTCTTGTTTACACTAAATGGTAACCATGAGATGACTCTGGAGTAACTGTCTTTATTCTGGGCCTATCATTAATGCTTGGGCCTTTGGCGGGAGAGGGGAGCAGCCTTAATTAAACATAAGGGGCAAGTCTCTCCATACCAGACACAGATCAACTCTAGATAGCAGGTCACCCTTCTGCAGTAAGGTAACTCTGGGGTAAAGTAAGTTTTGGGGGTAATACATGACAACGCTACTTCCACAATTCATTGACACACTATTACCTACAAACTGGCCTTCCAGACTTTGCTTAAGGTGCATTCTTTATTTTCAAACATTGCAGCATTCCTGTGTTTTTAAGATGTTGATCTCTGACAAACCCTGCAAGCATGTCAGTTGTGTGGGAGCACGCACGGGTAGCAAATTACTTCCCAATCTTTCCCTCACAAAAAAATAAAATAAAAAATGACCTAGCCTGCATCTATTTCATTTAACATTTGATTATTGTTTTCCCTTCATTATATTCAAGTAGATGCTAACAGTGAGTCATTTCCTGCTATTCACTCCTAGCATCACCAAATGGTCTCATTTGATCACCTCAAATAGCAGCCATTTATGGACCTATTCTCTAAGTATTTATTCTCCCATCTTTTTTGAAACGCAGTTGTTTTACTGGGCCTTCACAACATCCTCTGGCAACAAGTACCACAGATAAACTGTGCACTGAACACTAACTTTGTGCATCCCAAGTCTGCTGCCGGCTAGGCACCTCACTTTACGAAGGATACCGGCTAGCTGGAAAGAGTTCAGAAGAGCACAACAGAGATGATAAAAGGGGATGGAGGAAATTACCTATAAAGGAGAAACTTAAAGAACTGGGAATGTTTTAGCTTTGAGAAAGAAAAAAAAAAAAGGAGGTGGGAGACATGATTGTTTGCAAATATGTATAAAGCTGCTATAAGCAATATGGTACCCAGTTCTTTCTGGCCACTGGGGATAGAACCAGAGGTAACAGGCTTAATTTAAAAAGGAGAAAAAAAATATACAGCTAAACATTAGGAAGAAGTTCCCAACTACCAGTAAAGTAGCAGAATAGTTTGGCAAGGGAGAACGTGGAGACCCCATCACCAATGGCCTTTAAAAATGGGGGCATCCCCTCTAAGGTACCTGGGATAATGGCCCTAAAGGGCTGGACTCGATAACCAACCCTAGAGTCCCATCCACGCCATCAGGTGTTCTAGGTTTAGGAGACAGGCTAAACAGCAGCAGGTAAAATTAGGACCTAGACACCCCTCACGATTCTGCAAACTTCTCTCTCCCCATCGCTTTGGATTTTGTGTTGTTGTTTTTTTTATAAAGACACAAACTTTTTTTGCACCTTCCTGCGGGAGGGAGGCAAACCCGTGCAATCCTCCCCACATTTTGGAAGAGTTCACTGCAGAAAGGGGGGGGGGGAGAATGGGGGATTTGTGTGTATGGGGGGGGGCGGGGAAGAGACTAAGACCATTCACGTGCTCATTGTTTTCTTGGAGGGGGTGGAAGGGGGGGGGGGATAAGAGATGCCAGCTCGGTTGCTCCTCCCACTTCCATCCCTCCCTGCTGCAGAGAGGGGAGAATCCCAGGAATCCAGCCCCCAAGCCCCAGCCAGACCCCGACCCACAAACTACCAGGGGCGGGGGGCACGGTGAGGCGCCCTCCTTCCCGTAACCCAGGCCGCCCCCACCCCACAACAGACGCCGCCACCGCCTCCTCCTCCTCGCACCACAACAAAGCGGGGGAGCCACCCCCTTCCACAGCCAGGCCCCGAGCCTAGGCCTGGGCGCCCCGCTTCCCTGTCAGAGCGCGTGCTCCCCCTCCCTCGAGACCAGAGCCCCCTTCCCCGCAAACGCCGCCACCTCAGAGACCAACCTCTTCCTCGCGCGAGCTACGCCGCTCTCGCTCTCTCTACCTTTCTCGCTGGCTCCCTCTCTCCCCTACGCCCGCCCGCCATTGGTTGAGGAAAGGCCCCACCCTCCTTCCTCCGAGCTGGCGTACCGGTTGGCTCCTCCCCCTGTCGCTCTTCAGAGGAAGGAGCAGCGACTGGGTGGCAGAGGAGCGAGGTCCCACCTCCGCCTCCGGGATTGGCGGGACTGGCAACCAACGGGCTTGCGGGTGGTCGTCAGGGAGGGCTCAGCAATTGAGGGTTGCTCTGGTCAGAGGCGAGGCGGGAAGACTGCCGCCTGATTGGTCGGTGTGGGTGCCGCTTCTCACCCGCTCTCCGGTTAGACCCACCCGCTTTTCACCGTTCTGAGAGTGAGTGGTTGCGCTGTAAAGAAGAGCAGAATGGCAAGTTTGGTTGAGTGGCACGCAGCAGGCCAGGGGGAGGGGGCGTCAACTCCTCCGCGAGGAACGGAACTCACGTTCCAGTGATAGTAACATTCCGCGTGCCCATGGGCTCCAGAGATAAAATAGTCCCGTTCCCCCTCCATCACTCTCAAAGACACAAAGTGGCCTCAGCTACTCTCCACAGGCACACCTTCATTCCTTCAGTCACACACACACACACACACACCAGCTCCTCATGGCCAATAAAGGGTTTTACGTGCCCCCACTCCTCATGGCCAATAAAAGGCTAAGTGAGGGACTAAACCTACCCCCCCAGCCAATAAAGGGTTAAGTGAGGGACTAAGCCCCCTGGTGGCACAATCAGAGTTAAAAGGATTGAGCCACATTAAGTTAGAACCGCCTCCTTTGTGAGCAATAAAGTGTTAAAACTGCTCTCTCCCCTAATCAGGAGAGGGTTAAACAGGGGTTTGAAACCTATCACCCAGGGGTCAAACCACCTCCCCATGTCCAGTAACGGGTTACGTGAGGATTAACCCTATACCCCATGTCAATAAAGGATCATGCAAACATCGGACCGCCTCCCCTCATGGCCAATAAATGGTTAACTCCATAACCCATCCTCAAAAAGGAGTTCAAAGTTTTTGCTGTCTGATAAACTCCGTTTTCAAGCCATACCCATGGCCAAGAAAGGGTTAAATGAGGCTTGCTGCCCCTGCCGTTATGGCCAATTCAAAGCAAAGCAATTGCCTCCCCCCCCCTTAGATGACCCTTAAATGACCCCTTAGATGACTCTTAAACCAGCAGCTGAAGAGTTAGGAGTCACTTTGGCAATTTATTTATATTTATATCCCACCCTATCCCCGAAGGCTCAGGGCAGCTCACAACAAACACATAAAATACAAATATCAATAAATAATTTAAAAAACCCAAACTAAAAACACCCCCATCGCCCTCCCCCTCCAGTCTATCCCTGCCCACTGAATGCCTGGCCAAGTAAAAAGGTCTTGCGCTGCCTCCGGACGACAAGCGAACTAGGGCTCAGGCGAGCCTCCAAGGGAAGGGAGTTCCAAAGCTGCGGGGCAGCCACCGAGAATGCCTCTCTGTGGGCCCGAGTCGTATGAAACTGGGCCAGTGATGGAACCCACAAAAGGGCACCGTCAGCAGATCTTAAAGGTATACATACCTCCCAACGTCCCTGTATAGGATGGACGGGCCCTCCTTGAGTGCTGACTCCCACTGTCCCTCATTCAGGAGAGAGGAGGCAAAAAGACGGCTACTCAAGCCTCAGGCACCTCTTTCCTAGTTCCTCTCAGGAAAGGTACTTGAGAGGACAATGAATGGAGAGATGATGGAGCGATGAGAAACTACATGGAAAAAGAAGCAGAAAAGCTTTTGTCCCTATGCATTTCGAATGCTGGGAAGGATGTGTGTGAGTTCTGGCTACTTCCTGGTGGCCGGTAGGGTTGTGGGTTAGGGCTTTCTTAAAACCTAAATTTGGGATAAAATCATAGAATCTGCACTCGACATTTTTTAATTGTTATTTTAAATGTATCTTAGGGTGGTGGCAAAGTGGTTATGGCCCTCAGTGCACCCCTAACAACTGTGGGTCCAAGTCCTGCTTTTAATCCACCAAGCTGTTTATGGGTATCTGATCCAGTCAAAGGCAGCTGGATGTCCCTTCCAACCTTTTGGCTCTACGGGCACACCCCTCTGTTTTACATGGACATCTCTATCCTGTATTGAAACCCATCCCGGGATAGTTCAATGAACAGCACATCGCTGTTATCCCGGTTTGAGACTATCTGGGATGAATATCAATCCCGTGGTGCTTTTTGTCTCATCAGTTCATCAATGGACAGAGCCGAGCCTGGGAACAGAGGCAATTTGGAAGATAGCAGAGCTGCTGACATATACACAGAGAGAGAGAGATCGAGAGATCAGATTTCTTTTTATACAAGGATTGCCCCACAGTAATGTGTTAATAGATACCATAGAGGCAGAACTGCATAGAGAGGATGTCAGCTCTTACCATAACACTCTGTGGTAAAAACCCTGGGATGGTTGACTATTCCACGAAAGTCATTTAGATGGACCTAATCCTGGTGTTATTTAACAAATAGATTTTACAATACCACGAAAAAAGAATTTTGTTATTCCACAGTTTTTCCATGATCCCGGGATTATAATAACTGAATACTGCATTTAGATGGACATGTCATCCCGGGACTAATTAAATAATCCCGATGAGTGTCCGTGTAAAAACGTCCTTCATTAGGTTTTTCCTTAGCTCCTCCCCCTGTATAGATTGCTCACTGATGTTTTTTCCTTATAATGTCTTATCCCCAAAGATTCCCCCTTCTTCTCTTGCAGCTAAGATCAACATGCAGCTACAGCTTCTTCCCTTTGTGAATGTCTGCTCCCTGCGTGTCGGCAGCGCAGCTTCCCCTGGTTTACCGAGGACCTGCGGCAGGCAGCTGAAGTGAGAAGGGCGGCAGTTGGAGCAACGGCGGCACCGCTCTCGTGCTGAAGCCGACCGATAGCGACCTAGAGCCAGTTTGCATGCCTATGCCGTAGCTGTGCGGGCAGCAAAGAAGGAGTTCTTTGCTACACTCATAGCATTTGCGAAGTCTCGTCTAGCGGAGCTTTTCCGAGTAGTAAGAGGGCTGCTCAGCCCGGCCTCCCTCCTCCTGGAACTGGAATATTCCAGTGCCCGCTGTGACATGTTTGTTGATTACTTCGCGGATAAAATTGCTCGTATCCACCATGATTGTGACGCCCCATTTATTACGATAGGAGAACCAGAAGCAGTGGAAGCTCCACCTTTTCCGGTTCCATGAGATCAATTTCAGTGGGTATTGCCCGCTGATGCAGCAGATGTTCTTGGGGCTATCAGAGCCACCTCTTGATAACTGGACCTGTGCCCGTCCTGGCTGGTCAAGGCCAGCCGGAAGAAGCTGGGGGCGCTGCTGGCGGGGGTGGTCAGTGCCACCCTGCGGGAGGGCAGAGTGCCGAACCACCTCAAGGAGGCGATGGTGCATCCTCTGCTCAAAAAGTCATCACTCAACGTTGATTCCCTTGCCAGTTATCGGCCGTTTCTAACCTTCCCTTTTTAGGGAAGGTTATTGAACAGGTAGTGACTTGGCAGCTTCAGGGGCATCTTGACTGCATCGAATTTCTGGACCCGGCTTTCGTCCAGGCACTGAAGCTGCTTTTATGGCTTTGCTTGACAACCTCCGCTGTGAATTGGACCAGGGTCGTGTGACCCTGTCGATGTTGTTAGATGGTTGGCTGCTTTCGACACTGTTGGCCATGAGATGTTGGTGACTCGCCTGCGGGACCGGGATGGGCAAGATTGTTCTTGAATGGTTCCGTTCTTTCCTGGCCGGAAGAACTCAGCAAGTGGTGCTCAGGGATTATTTTTTAGCATCCCCAGGTCCTCTCGTGTGGAGTCCCGCAAAGTTCCATTCTGTCCCCTCTCCTGTTCAATGTGTATATGCAGCAGCTGGGCGAGGTCATGAGAGGGTTTGAGATTCGGTGTCATCAATATGCTGATGACACCCAACTCTACCTCTCCTTTTCATCCGACCCAGGCCGGCAGTCTCGGTTTTTACCCAGCGTCTGGCGGCTATGAGGGACTGGATGAGGGCGAGCCGACAGGTCGAATCCCGACAAGACAGAGGGGATGCTAGTGGGGAAGGCAGTGGATGGCGCATCTTCCATCATTGGTGGGATCGGTGCTGAGGAGCGCGTTTCGCCAATTACTTCTGGCGCGGTGGCTCCAGCCGTATATCTCAGACTCTGACCTAGCCATTATTATTAATTATTATTATTATTATTATTATTAAGCATTTATATAGTGCCAGAAATGTACCTGGCACGTTACAATTGTAAGAAAGAGACACGGTCCCTGCCCCAGCAGGCTTACAATCCAAGAGAGACAAGGGCACAGGGAGAAAAAGGGGGTGGGGGGAGAACAGAGGAAGAGACAAGGATACATACGTGAACTCGTGAGGTCTCCAGTATACGTGCTTGGCTTAGTTACAAAGGTGCAGTTACTCATTTAATGTTACACAAGATACGATGATTCAGAATAAGTCAGCAAGGGGGTGAGGGGAACGAGGAGCCAGAGAAAGCTTGACGGAAGAGGTGGGTTTTGAGGAGGGATTTGGAGGGAGGAAGCCGAGCGAATGTCTTCAGGGAGGGAGTTCTACGCATGGGGGGCTGCCAGGGAAAGGGGGTGGATGCGTTTTGAGGAGCAGGGGAGCTGTGAGTAGGTGAAGGTGGTGGTAGAGGAGGAGCGGAGCTCCTGAACAGGACAGTAGTGGGAAATGAGTACTGAGAGATAGGGGGGAACAAGGCCATGAAGAGCCTTGTAGGTAAAAACCAGGAGTTTGTGCAGAATGCGTTCCGGAAGAGGGAGCCAGGGGGGAGAGGAGAGGAGGGGCTGTACATGGCGGTCAAAGTGGCAGGCAAGGTGGATGACAGCAAGTGTTATGAACAGAAATGAGAGGAGCAAGGTGAGAGCGAGAAAGGCCAGTGAGAAGGAGGTCGCCATCGTCGAGGCGAGAGATGACCAGGGCATGGACGCGTTTTAGCAGAGGAAACAGTGAGGAAAGGCTGGATCTTAGCAATGTTGTGCAGAGAGAAGCAACAGGATTTGGCAAAGCAATCGATCTGAGGTTTAAAGGAGAGGGAGGAGTCAAAGATGAACCCTAGGCTACGTGCCTGAGGGACAGGCTGGATGTTAACCCCATCAACAAAGACAGAGAAGGAAGAGAGCGTGTAAGGATTAGGGGGAAGATGAGGAGTTCGGTTTTAGCCATGTTAAGTCTGAGCTGTTGAGACATCCAGGCAGAAATGTCAGAGAGGCAGTTAGTGAGGTAAGTCTGGATAGAGGGAGAGAGAGGGGAGTGGAGAGATAGAGTTGGGTATCATCAGCATACAGATGGTACTGGAAGCCATGAGATTCAATGAGTTTGCCTAGGGACAGAAGAGAGAAGAGAAGGCCAAGGACGGAGCTTTGGGGAACTCCAACCAAGAGGGGAAGAGAAGTAGAGGAGGCACCAGCAAGAGACACATTGGAGGATCAGTCAGAGAGCTAGGAAGAGAACCAGCTGACGACTGAGCCACGGAAACCAAGGGAGCGGAGGGAGTCAAGTAAGAGAGTGTGGTCGGCAGTGTCAAAAGCAGCAGAGAGATCGAGGAGGACAAGGATGGAGTAGAGGCGATGCCTTCATTACTTCAAGACTTGACTATTGTAACGCGCTCTACGTGGGGCTACTCGTGGCAGTTCGGAGACTGCAGCTAGTGTAGCACGTGGTGGCCCATCTCCTTATGGGAACGGGCCACCGGGAGTATATTACACCCGTGCGCCGCTCTCTGCACTGGCTGCCTATAGTCTGCCAGTCTTGATTCAGGGTGTGGGTGCTGACCTTTAAAACCCTACACGGCGGACCGCAAGGGGCCCTACTTGCCTGCGGGACCACCTCCTCGGGTTCTGGATCGGCCCCTGTGGTCCGCCGGGGATACCTTTCTTGAGGCTTCCCAGGGTGCCACAATGGGGACGGCGATCTCGGTGACTGCGCCACGGCTGTGGAACTCCCTCCCGGCAGAGGCCCAGGTGGCCCTGGACCTTTTCTCCTTTAGATGATTTTGTAAGACCTGGCTGTTCCATCAGGCTTTTGGCGAGGGGGATGGTTAGGGGGGTGGGGGAGGGGGCGCTGAGGATTAGGGTGGGAGGGTTTTTTACTCTATTCTTTAATTTCTGCTTTTTGTTAAATTTTGACACTCCCCTGCTGAGATTTTATATTGTTAGTCATTTGTTAATTCTTTTTATCTGTGTTTAAAATTGTGAGCCACCCCGAGCTGTTTTTTTCAGGAGGGGCGGGATATAAAATTGTAGAAATAAATAAATGGGCCAGTGCAGGGAGCCAGACCCATGAGCAGCTGTTGGGGGAGGAGCAGAGGAGAGCACACACGCCTCCCCTCCCCTCCACGCCTAACAGCTGATGGGGAAGCAGAGCCCAGGAGGAGCATGCACCCTCTTCCCAGACTCCCGCTCCTGGGAAGAGCACAGGCTCCCCTCCCCCCCATCCACCTGACTGACAGCTGATGGTGGGAAAACCCTCTCCCCACCCTGACAAACAGCTGATTGGGGAAGGGGGGGCTGGAGGAATGCCCATGCCCGCTCCTCTGGGGTCCCTCCCCTGATCAGCTGTCTGTCAGGGAGGGGATGCTATGGGCTCCCCCTCCCCCCAGCAGCCCAGGGACTCTGGACTCCCATCCGGCTGTAATGTGGTTGCAAGCAACAGGCACTAGCTCTTGTGTCACTCAGCTCACAGAGTTGCCCCAAGCATGGAGGGGCAAGCACACCCGACCACATGGGCTTGCTCCACCCTGGGTGGGGTAAGGCTGCTCCACAACACATCGTCAGGATTTCTCCAAGGACACATCGCAAAGCAAGCAGATGTTTGCCCCACCCTAGGGTAAGGTGAACATCTGGCAGCAGCCCCTGGACGCACGAGCCACTGTATTGCGTGGCTCGATTGCCCAGGGAGAGGCAGGTGCCTCGTGTGGGTGCACCCCCTGTCTCTCTCCATTATGTTCCCCTTTTGCATTTTTCCATTATGTTCTCCTTTATCCAACCTAGATTGTAAGCTCCTTGGGGCTGGGACTCTGATCATAATGAGAATCAATGTCAAGAGTGTTTGAAGAATGCTGCAGTGCATTCTTACCCAGCCTCCCTTTCTCTCCTCTCTTTGTCTTTTTTCTTCTATTTATGTACGTTTTCTGTTGTTCATTACTGTGATCTCCACCCTAACGTCACAAGCTGCAGTCCTTAGCCATTTAAGCCCCACTGAACTCACTGGGTAAGTGACTTACAATTTCAATGGATGTAATCCTCCCTCACTGAAGTCAAAGGACTCAACTCCCCTTGACTTTAATGGGGAAGGATCCACACCCAATGTATTGTTTCTGTGTCAGTGGCAAAGTTCCCGTTGACTTCATTGTGGTCAGGATTTCACTCCCAGGCTAGTGCTTGGGTAGCTTTGCCAAATTTTAAAACTGCTTAATTTTGCTGGTGGTCTTGTGAAATGAGCAGTATTCGGGAACAGATACAAGCTGTAAATCATTTTGTTTTTATTTGTAGAGTCTCTTAAAAATCAATTTACAAAAAAAATATATGGGGTGCATTTGGCCCTGGGACCAAAATGGGGTAGCACAAGGGGGGAAAGTCTGAGAACCACTGCTCCATTCTGCTGGTGTTTTCAGGTGTGAGCTGGACACAGATTAATCCGTGCCCAGTGTCACGTTTGAAAGGGGCTGCTGGATGTCAGCCCAGGCCATAGCTTGGGCCGTGGCGGCACTTAGCCCGGACTTGGGGACCATCCCCAAGGAACAGCCCAGGCTAAGTGCCGCCATAAGCTGCCGGACCGGGGTAAAGCAGGCTGACATGTTTGATGGCCCTCTCACACTTACCTAGTCTGGGACCGTGGTGCGTCCAGGCAGCCTCCTAGGCCACCGTAGCAGTAGGCCACTCTGAGCAGCGCGGGGGCGGCCATGCAGATGCACGTCTGAGCATCACCCTGCCCCTTTCCCAGCCCGGGCCGATGTCACGTTTGTTCAGTGGCCAGGCCAGATCCTGCCCGGAGTGAGGGCTCTCACCCTGGGCAGGATTGAAGCGTGGCAGCACTCAGTGCTGTCACATGTAAAAACACCCAAAGTCTGTACAAACCACACCTGAGAGTAAAGGATCAGCTGTAGGCTGCTCTTCCGGCATAGAGATGCTATTAGCTAGTTTTATTGCTGTCTGCCCGCTTGTGGTACGACTGCTGATAGGATTTAGAGCCTGCTCAGTTTATAGTACAGGATGGTGTGAAACCTATAGAGCAGGCATGGGGAATCTCAGGCCCGGGGGCCAAATGCAACCCACGGCAAGCTTTCTTTTGGCCCCTTTCCAGTTCCTGGATCTGGCCTCTGGATCCAGTTCCTACCTCCAACCAACGAGTGGACACAGCTCCTACATCAATCACTGCTTCTCTGAATCCCAGGGAGCGGGCAGTGTGACTCCTTCCAGATTGCCTCCCCAACTCCATCACATCAAAGCTCTGGTTCCCAGGTGCTCTGGTGGGTTTGGGCAGCAGCAGTAGCAGCAGCACAGGGCATGCTTCCCCGATGCCACAGTCCCCCGTGAGGCTCCATTGGCTAAAATGGTGGCTCGACTTCTTTTGCTCCTGAGGGAGTCACATGGATACAGTCCCTTCTAGTGAGAGCCACAGTAGAGGTGCCTAAAAGGCACACGTGACTCCCGAGCCACAATTTGGCCACCTCTGCTATAGAGTGTAGCGTGAGGCCTAGGAGCAAAAGTTTGGACAATCGCTTTACACTGTTAGCCTAAAGTCACATCAAGAGAGAGACTTGAGAGGAAAGTGTCCAACTCCATAACATTGCTAAGATTCGCCCTTTTCTCTCTGTCTCGTCTGCCAAAATTCTTGTTCATGCTCTGGTCATCTCTCGCCTCGATTACTGTAACCTCCTTCTCACTGGCCTTCCCCGGTCTCACCTTTCTCCCCTCATCTCTGTCCAAAACTCTGCTGCCAGGGTCATCTACCTCGCCAGTCGCTTCGACCATGTGCAGCCCCTCCTCTCTTCGCTTCACTGGCTTCCCCTTCCTGAACGAATCCTGCACAAGCTCCTAGTCTTCACCTATAAAGCTCTTCACAACCTTGCTCCCCCCTACCTCTCTGCACTTATCGCCCTCCATACTCCAGCCCGTGCACTTCGCTCCTCCTCTGTCCCTTCTCTCACCCTTCCACGCCTTCCCTGCTCCCCTAAGCGCCTTCGTCCCTTCTCACTTGCTGCCCCCCATGCCTGGAACTCCCTCCCTGTCCACATCCGCCTTGCCCCCTCCCTTCATACCTTCAAATCTCTCCTTAAAACTCACCTCTTTCGCTCTGCTCTGTCTGACTCTTTATCCTGCTGAGCCACTATTCCTATACCTACGATCGGTTTACCCTTATCCTTGCAACATGGACCTGCCTGCTGTCATTCTCATCGTAACCAAGCCAAGTACGTGCACTTGAGACCTCGCATCTTCATGAATGTTAGACCCCTTGTCTCTCCCTCTGTTCCCCTTCCTAAGTCTCTCCCCCAGCTCCTGTCTCTCAGATTGTAAGCCCTAGGGGCAGGGACTGTGTCTATTTTATTACTTTGTAAAGTGCCAGGTACACTGCTGGCGCTATATAAATGTTTGTTAATAATAATAACTGACTGGCACGCGTCAGAAGCGAGAGATTAAAACTGGATAAGAGTTGTGATTGGACAGGAGGGAAGATTTTACCTTATTTAGTTACGATTGCTCTAAGGAGGATAGTTTTAACGAATAATCAATAAGGTTTTACCCCATATAATATATTTCCTCTAGAAAAGGGGCTATATTGTATTTGCAAATAGATTATAAATTAGCACAGAATCTCAGTCGGCGGACTTCTCTACTTCCCCAACTTGTACTGAGTGTCGCTTGGTCATTCAGCGCAAGACTATGCCAGTGGGATTACTACTCTCCCATCTCTCTCTTCTCTTAGAGGGTAAGAACTGGTGGTTCTCCTGAAGTATATATTTTTTAAAATACTCAGGATACTCTTCTAGGAGTTAGGGATATTATATATATCTAATCTTTCTCTCCTCCCCACTAGTAGGGACCAAGTTGGTCATTTTAATGCATTATTGAGTCTTGTACCTCGTTTACTTTTCTCTGTACGTGCAGGGCTGGCCCTTGGTAAAGACAAAATGTGGGGCCCCACAGGCCCCGCCCACTCCCCACAGGCCCTGCCCACAGGCCATGGGTGGGGGTTCGAGGTTGACTTGGGGGTGGGTGGGGGCAGGGCCCTGTGGAGGGGCTGGGGCAAGGGGCCCCGCGGTGCGGCTGCCAGTGCAGTGCGGTGCCACACCAACCTGAGTCCCCCTCCCGACCTGACCTGACATTTTTAAAAATAATAATAATAATAAATTAACATTTCTAAACCCCCCTGAACCGCGGAGGCCCCTCAAGTGCGGGGCCCTGGGTGGCCGCCACTAGCCGCCCCGCGGTAAGGCCGGCCCTTTGTACATGTGAGATTTGAGCCCCATCCAGCAATAGTCAGTTCTTCATACTGGGTGAGGCTACACGAGTGACAGCCGCCGGATTCCTGTGTGGCCCCTTGGCGAGCATTCACCACCGCTAGACAGTGGTGCACACGCAGATGGTTCTGGGAAAGCCAGGCAGGCCGGCCCCTGTTGGAGCAGCAGCCGTGGAGGGCCACGGCACCAGCCACATGAGCCTCTCCCCCTGCCTCCTTCTCACAATGTACCTGGCCTGGCCTACAGCCTGCTCCCGGCCATGACTTGGCTGCGCGTGACAGGTGCCAGCGCCCATTACGGCCCCGCTGCAGAGCTCACTGCATGGTAGGCAGAAGGGGCCTGGCCGCACGGGTTGACCCACCCTGGGCAGCCAACATCTGGCTGCCACCGGCAACACGAACCACTACATCGTGTGACTCGTGTGCCCAGGGAAGGGGAAGGCTGCCCGAGGCATGGTAGCCTCTTCTCCCTGTCTCGTGTAGCCTCACCCATTATCACCAGTATTCTCAATAAAGTGTTCCTTTAAAACTCCGTGTCCATGTCAGTTTCCTGGGAGAGGGAATTTTAAGGAACATCAGCCCAGGTGAACCTAATTTGGGAGTATTTTCCCCATACGACAAAATCCTACATAGCACAATCCTCCAAGTGGATAGCACCTGCATTGGCATTTGGCACAGGCAGGGGGCCCTTGCCTGCTCCATTGCGACCGGCCTGTGCTATCTGCTCAGGGGATCACATGCTTAGCTGCCCGGCTAAATAGTTTGCACAAATGAGTTTTTGGAGTCTAGATTTTGGAGTCTTTTTGTGAAGTGCCATGTGCATCTGGGGCACTGTACAATTAATAAATTCCAAATAATGCATAAAATAAGAAACTAAAACATACATTAGTACATAAAATAATGTGTTGAAATCACAAAAATAACTTCACGAAGCTACTGCTATACGGCCATCTTAACTTACTTTAAAACACGCTGCAAGGCCTGGAAAAGGAAATGAATTGATGAATATCCTAGCATTGGACTAAGTAGAATTAGACCTACCTGAATGAAAAAAGGAGAATTTATTTACGTATGACCCACTGCACATGTGCAGGGCCTTACTCAAGATGGCCGCCGGAAGTTAGGAGCCCAGTGCGTATGCACGACCACAAACAAGATGGCCGTGCCCAGGACGCCCACGCGTGCACCACCCTAAGCGTAGAGTAGGACTGCTGTTCAGTGAGCACACTCGGAGAAGTTAAATGCGTGTGTAAATCTTATATGTGTGAAAAGTTCACAGAAAATATGCTGTGAAAAGTTCATAACAATGAAAATAATGCAGTATACATTTGTGCACAGTTCTAGTTTCTTCTGTAGTGCTCTCTTGTATCGTGACCATCTTTGGACATATAAATAATTTGACTCGCAACAGGAGAAAAGGCAGGGTAGCGCCTTAAAGACTAACCCATGGAGAGAAAAACTTTTGTAGGCTGCAACCCACTTCGTCAGATAACTCACAACACAGGCCTTTTCTCAAATGGCATTAGACTCTCGTCTTGCAAAAAATTCATTCAATCATAAACCTCGTTGAACTCAATGGAACTACTCATACATGCAAAATTAATGCATTAATCTTGGCAGCCTGGAGCTTATGTTGATTAAACCTTGGGGGCAACTCTGACTTTGTTCAAGTCAATGGCAAAACACCCACTGATTTCAGTGGGGTGATGCTCACGCCCATAATCTCACCTTTATTGTTTTTTGGGGGGGGTTTCTTTGCAGAGAGTCAGATTTAATTTTTTCTAGAGTCTAAACAATCAAGAAATAGTTTGTACCGCACTTGGAACGATAAGATTAAACCAATTTACGTTGCGATCAGTCAGTTATTGCAATACAGTCTGTTTCCATTTTATACCAGGGAAGACACACTACACTAATTAAGCATATGTTTGTATGGATTAGTCTGAATGAGATTTGCCCCAGTTTTCTACACCATCTGTGCCAGACTGGTCACTGAGGTGGATGGAAGTGATCTTTGAGTAGAGTTTATCAAGCAGATAACAATGCATTTGGAATCCTTTGAGATGATCCACTGATGAAGTCAACACTCGCTGACAAACCCTGTTTACAACAAACCCATTTACAACAATTGCAGCTTCAGGAACCATTTCTCCCAATGGCACCTTGCCAAACCAGTTGTAACGAACACCCTGAAATATTGAACTTATTCTCAGATGCTAGGTGGGCTTGTTAGACTGAAGTTATCCTCTATTATTAATTTGTTTTTCAAGAAAAAAATGTTTTAAAGATGTTCTTTCAAGTTGTTATTCAAAATAGTTTCATTGTTGCCTTTGGACACAGTAAGGACCAAAGCTCATCAAGCGAGAATTCGAAGCTACTAAACTATCTTCCTGCTTAGTCTTATTTCTGTCAATAAAAATGTGCATTTGTATGTGGATTAAGAGGTCTAAAGTAAAACTGTTGTTTCATTCAATTTATCATTGTCTTTTGGAGACATGGTAGTATGAATTTGTTTCATATTTTTGGCTTCTAGTATGATGGGACATAAATTTACGTGAAATCTCCCCTGATATTTTAATTAATTTATTAATTAATTACTGGTTGTTTAGGGCTGGCACTAGCCCATAGGACTTCATATCAGTGGGACTCACAGTGGCACTTAACAGCCAAGGGATCACACCCTGAGAGCCAGATTAGGGCTGGTTTTGTGTTAAAGAAGTGAAAAAGAATGGTCCAGAGTGTTCTTCCTCGCCGCCTGGTCTCCAGTTTTCTTGCGCAGGAAGCAACTGTAATTTGCCTTCCAGCATTCCAGTGCCTAATGATTGGTGCTCTGTGCTCAGAAACCACCCACTGTTTGGGCTGGGGATCCTGTCATTGAGCCTTACACTGGCAGGCAATACGGATTCACTCCCTCCAGATGTTCGACTCAGTTCTTCTCACCTTCACAAAGCAACTGGTGTCTTTTTTTTAATTCTCCATGTGCTTTTAGAGGTTCCGCTGCTGATGCCTTTAATGTAGTATCATGCTTCTTTGCCGCCTCCTTTTAAATTGTTTTTTTAATGGATTTTACGTTGTTTTATTGTATTTTATTGTATTGGTGTTTGTGAAGCTCTCCAAGAGGATGCTATAAAAATAAAATAATTATTATTTGTAATAATTATTATTATTTATCTTTTATATAATGCTTTCAGTCTTGCTGTTGCAATTACTGAGCCACACATTCTTGCAAAACCTGAGGATAAGCACATTTCTGTATTCCCCATGAAAATGGTACAACTACAACCATCAGTTAGACCAGGGGGCTGGGGGGGAGGGGGCGCTTTTAACTCTCAGGGGCCACTTTGAAAATTAGGGCCACACAGAAGCTGGGGACAGAAATGCTTGGGGGGGTGCTCAGGAAAAGGAGGGTCCAGAGCATAGCGTCCCCTATCCTGTGCGTGTGCATGCCCTCCTCTCTTACCCTGCTTGGGGTCAAGAACTAGATTCAGGGTCCAGATCCAGGAACTGGAACTGGAAAGGGGCTGCATTTAAAAAACTAGCTTCAGGCTGCATTATGCTCCTGGGCCTGAGGGTCCCCACTCCTGAGCTAGACAATTACGCTCTATAAACAGGAGAGGGGGGGTTGCCTTGGTGGTCCCAAATGTTGGATATCGAACACAGGTGGGCCCAATAAACAATATCGGAAATGCCTTGTCTCCGTCCCTGTAGACGAGGACACTCCATGCGCTCAACAAAGTGTTGCTGAATCCACAAAGGAAGCCAAATGAAAGAAGTCGAATTTTTTTTTTAAAAAAAAAAATTCTCCCTAATGTCTTTCAGTGCCAGAAATCACAGGGGTTACTTGGGACACGGGCATGTAGAAAATTTCCAGACGAAATTGTAATTTCGTGAACTGACCGATTGCCTTTAAGATGTTTGGTTTATCTTAAGCCGTTCCATAGGCAGAGCTCAGACATGAGTAACGTTCTCTAACCACACGCCTATTGTGGTTATCACTAGGTATTTTGCAGCTGTTTAAGTGATAATGTCAGTGGCTAATGGTCTCTGACTGCGAGAGAAATTCAAATGCAAAGCCTAGATGACATTGTATGCTCCCAAGTCTGACCTGCAAACAAAGTGGAGCTGCTTGAAAAACGCTCTTTGGGACTTCACTATTTTTTCCCCTAACAAGGCTCCTCAAAGCGTCTCTTTCCCCAGAGAGGTGGAGGAAACAGCACAGAAAATGGAGGAGAATGAAAGCAATTGAAATGTCAAAATAATTTTTAATTGAATTTTTAAATACATTTTTAAAACTAAATTTGAATATTATTTATTTATTCAAATTTATATCCTGCTCTTCTCCTAAGGCTCAGGGCAGCTTAAAAACATATACAAACATGTAAAAGCATATTAAAAAACCCTCTTATAAAGCCCCATCCCAACCTTTTAAGCCCACGCAGCCCTGTCCCTGCCTGCCAAACTACAAATGTCAATTGAAGGTCTTTAAATTGAATTTAAATAATGTTTTAAAGAATTTAAAGACTAGCATGGATACTTCCCCCTCCCTCCTTTTTTCTGCATTTGTGCCCTTTAGGGCATCTGGTTCTGGTCTTGCAAATATATCCCCTGAAGTCAGTGGGCTTATGTATGAAAAAGTGCTTACAGGGCTGGGTCCAGGACGTCACGACACAGCAGTGATATGAGCGACTGGCTTTGAACTGTGACATTAGTTAGTCTGGAGAAAGCAAGGCCCCATATATAAGAGATGGAGACTGGCCCTGTGTGACCCAAAAGCTTGCAAGCTTGCAGACACCATGAGCTCAACCCTATCTCATTAAAGTCAATGGCAAAACTCCCATTATTAACCTTAATGGTGAAAGATTGCCCTGCCACTGACTGACTTTGTTTCAATTGTCTGATCGGAGTCGCACCTGGATGGGCCAATCAGCCCATCAGGATACTTGTTTTCTGAAGACCGCAAAAGGAATCACCTGAGAAAGGGTGCGTGAGCCTGTTTTACATAGACAAAAGTTGCATTACACACTCGGTGTCTGGGGCAAGGCAAACGCTTCGGCATGGAAGAGCCGTGGAATGTGGTTGAGAGGCGAAGGGTAGTCCAAGCAAATTCCCAACCCCTGGGCCTAAAAAGAGAGAGAAAGAGGAAGGGGACCAGCAATAGGTGACTAGAAGATGACCAGGCCATCAAAATGTCTGCAGGTTAACAAGGTTCACTATAATAGGCGGTAGCATGGCAAAAACTGATCTTTAAAGAGAGGCTTGACTGTGACTAGGGCAGGAGGTCATACCATCCACAGGGAGCAGGACAAAAGAAAGCATGGAGATGGTTGTATGAAATTTCTTTGCCTTTATAGGACAGCCTCTTATTCCTTTAAACGGCCTGGGCCCCAAATATCTGAAAGATTGCCTCATCCCCATGTTCCATTGCAGCCTCTGAGGTCAGTCTGGAGCACCCTATTGCAGGTACTACCCGCTAAGTTTCCACAAGAAGGGCACACAGAGAGGAGTTCCCAGTGGCTGCCCCACACTTACGAAACTCCCGCCCCTTGGAGATTTGTCTAAGCCCGAGCCTGCTCCTCTTCTGGAAGCGTTGTATGACCTTTCTGTTTGGCCAGGGGTTTGACAGGTGGGGATAGGGAGGGCTGGAGGGGGCTTAGTGGGCTGGGGGGATTTGAGGGGTTTTTTAATATGCTTGTATGTGTTTTTTATATGCTGTAAGCAATGCTGTAAGGGGAAGTGCCTTGGACGGGAGAGTGCGGGGTATAAATTAAAAATGAAATGAAATGGGGGGGGGAAATGAAGGGCAAGGTATAAATGTGAATAAACAAATTAATTTAATTAAATTATCTTTTTTCCTATTAACCTTGGTCTCCTGAGAGGGAAAGCAATGGAATGCGAAGAGGTCAGGCTGCAAGCCCTGACCAGAGACCCTGTTTCAGGCAGTGAGTGAATGCAGGTCCCTGCCTGAAACCAATAAAGTCAATGGTAGATCTCCCAGTGAGTGTAATGGGTGAGGATTGCACCCTCAAGCAGGCTATATTCCTTTGCTCCATGAATGGAAGGTGGGCTGCAAGCTCTGCCCACGGACCACAACGCCCTAAAGCAGAGATGGGGGACCTTAGACCCAGGGGTCGAATGCAGCCCATGGCCAGTTCTTATTTGGCCCCTTGCCCGTTCTAGTTTCTGGATGTGGCCTACAGATCCAGCCCCTCACCTCAAGCACTGAAGGAATGTGGGGGCAGCGGGATGGGGGGAGGACAGCGGACGTCCACTGGAGGAATGGGGATGGATGTTCTGGTACACAGCCAAAAAAAGCCCCCAAATTAGATCTAAATGAAACAGAAACAACAGCAAAAAGATCTACTACAATGGTGAACTTTCACAAAGTAAACAAGACGTATATTTGAAAGTCCCAGGATCAGTATAAAAATACAGTGTCAGATGGAGCTCTCTCTTGGATTTTTAGCTGACGAAATCGTTTTTGAACCCAGTCAACGCGTTTCGACGTAAGTTGCCTTCTTCGGGGCTTACTTTATCGATATCCACAAATCTTGGATTTTATCATTACTACAAACAAAGAAAGGGGATTTTTTTTAAAAAAACAACACCAACATATTATGTTGAGAAACCTGGATAGTCTGGACCTTTCCCTCCCTTTTCCTGCCCTGAGCATTGCCCTCGGATTCCCCTCCCTCAGTTCCCGTCCTGTCTATTGTTCAAAACAGCTCCCAAAAAAAGAGGTTTCCCACCCCTGCACAGAATTACTCCTGTAGCTGCAATTCACAAGTCACTTACTCTGGGCTATAGAACTACTCCAGAGTAAGCGTTTCCAGGCCGAATAGGGAAATGGATCGCACTTTGTTCCCTGTGAGCAAATGGGTCAGGATTTAAATAAAAACAACAATAGACATCCAATAAAGAAATTATATGCTCTGGACTCAGCATTTTTAATAGCCCTAATCTTACATTCAGCTACCAGCTTTATAAATTTGATTAAGGAGGATTAAACCACACTTGAAGCTTAATCGCTTGTCTGTACCTAATCAGTTTTATATTTCTCTCCACATAACGAAAAATCGAGCCAAAACTATTTATCATTCCCAACGTGCCAAGTGGCAAAGAAGAATTGACCCATAGAAGTGGAACCGATCACTGGAGAATCAGTTGTGACAGAGGAGGGTGGGACGTTCAAATGATCCAGTTAAACAAAAAGAAAATGGAGTCTGTGTGGTTCCTCGCGAGAGGAAGAGAACAAAGGGATGCCCAGTTTAGCATGCCCATTTGGACATATGGGTGCTCCAACCCAGGGTAAAAATAAACGTGCAGCCCGCGCACTGCATGCTCCAGGAGGGGGGCATGTCCCAGACAGAGTCAGGTCAGCTCACACAACACATGCTGGCAAGCCCTGCCCTGTGCCCCCTGCCCAGGTAGGGGAACAGTACAGACATGCAGCCAGGTGGCCCCACCCCAGCATGCCCCCAGCGCCCTGCCCCTCGCCATCATGGGCTGCCAAGGCTGCCTGTCAAGGCAGCCCCCAATCCCTAACAGACACATTGGCCCATCTGGGCGTCCCTTGGCCTGGGCTGTGGGCTCACAATCATCTGGGGGGCCACATCTGGGCCAGCTGCTTGCCTGGGCTGGGGCAACAGTGGGCCCACATCTGGCAGTCTGCAAACAGATGCACCAGTAGGCCATCGCCACATCTGCTTTCACCCTCAATCTAGTGAAATACTCAAGGGCATAGAAACTCTAGGGCTGGAAGGTCAGTTTCCTCATTAGCCCCCACCCCATTCTCAGTGGCGACGGCGTAGCAAGGCTGTGGCGAGTTCATATCCCAATTATGGGTTTATGACCAACGGGGGATCCCGGTCACAAGGTTTTCACTGTGGGCAAGCAAGGGGGCAGGGTCTTCCTAAGCAGCTGCGATCCCAAGACTCCCAGTCATTGTCAGCCTCCCCCTGCAAAGCTTGTGATGCTGCCCTGGCTCCTAGTGCCCTCCCCTCCCCGGCTCCAGAGTGGTAGCAGCTGGACTAGGAAGGAAACTTTAAGAGGGACCACGGCCAGCACTCCACCCCACCCACTCTGAAAAATGTCCTTCTTGGCAGGTCCTGCCTTCTTGCAAGCAGCCTGAGCACTGCTAGGAAATTGTCAGGGTGGGTGGGGGCAGAGTGTGGCAGGGCAGAGTGTGGCAGGCCAGAGTCCCTGCAGGCCACTGGCCCTTTAAGAGTGAGGTGGTGACACCAGTCTGCAGCCGGGGCTAGTGGCGCTGCAGGCGCATGAGAGAAGCAGGGCAGCTAAGGGCTTAGACCAACCCAGCTGAACAGGCGTGGCAGAACCAGCCTAAAGGTTGGGGTTGAGCGCTAGAGTCTAAGGCCACTTTCAGACCTTCTCCCCCCCACCCCACCATGAGCATATTCTGGCTGTGGGAGGGAATGCACAGCCAAGATATGTGCGGGGATCGGCTGGTCTGAAAGCCCCCCTTCCCCACCCCCGCATGGCTTTGCCGGCAGATATGCGCAGGGATGCAGAGCTGGATTTCCTGTTCTGCATCCTTGTGCACGTCTGCTGGCAAAGCTGCATCGGGGCGTGGCTTTCAGACTGGCTGATCCCCGCACATATCCTGGCTGCGCATTCCCCCCCGCAGCCAAAATATGTGCGGGGGGGGCGGGCATCTGAAAGTGGCCCCAGTCCCTGGGCATGCTCCCTGGAGACTAGATGGGCTGGGAGAGTCTACGTCCTTGAGCATGTTCGGAGGAATCCAGAACTGGCGCAGAACCTAAGTCCAGAGCCATGCTCAGTGGGGGTGGACCTGTCTGGGCATGCCCAAAGGCCTAGAAAGGCTCAGAGGGTTCAGTTGCCATAGAGTGGCCATAAGAACAGGACCTCAGATTGGGTGTCTCCTGTGAGAAGTCTGTATAAGGGAGGTAGGAGTCTAGAAGGGGCTCTGTCCCTAGCTTAATCAACACAAGCTGGGGGGGGGGGGTTGCCTTATGAAGAGACCCCTATGAAAGAGACTTTGAGGACTGCTGGAGCTGCAGGGAGGCTGATAAAGGGTGGAGAACTGTGGCTATTTGTGTAGAAGGAGAATTTGTGAGCTAATTCCCCCAAAGAGAGTGACTGTTTGTGAGCCGATTCCTTAAAAAGACAGTGATATACCGGGGTTTGGTCCTGCAGGGACTAACCCCGGGGAACTGCACCTTGCTACACAGAGTGTTGGCCGTTGTCCCTCCCCTGCCAACTCTGAACATTTCTAAGCGGTCCTCAGACCTTTTACAGAGGCCCCACTATGGGCCTTTTTAGACAAGCGGGATTTAAAGCGCAGTTTAAACCGGCAGCTCTTGGACACCTCCCCGGGGGGCATTAGACGCTTCTCCGTGATCCGGAAGTCGACCTGGTGCCATTAGAAATAGCGGCTCCGGGCGACTCCCGGGTGTTTTGAGAGGTGGCGCAGTAATACCTCAATAATCGAGGTCTGTACTACGCCGTGTCTCAAAACACCCGCTATTTCTAATGGCACCCGGGCGACTTCCAGTTCACGGAGGAGCGTCTAAAGCCCCCCGTGGAGGTGTTTAAACTGTGGTTTAAATCACGCTTGTCTAAAAAGGCCCATAGAGTCCAGGCCCTGAGTTCAACTGAGTCCCCTCACTCCATGGTAGCTACGCCCCTGTCCGTACTGATGGACATACTATTAATTATACCAAAAAACAAATCCATAACCGATATTTATACCCAGTCTCTTATTAAAATCCACCAGCAGAGCTTCCCCAGGCAACAGCTATTTTTACCATTAAGAATGTTTCCCCCTAATATTTAACCTAAATCAGGGGCGGCCAAAGCATAAATCGCAGTCAACCAGTCAACCGCAAGAGACGTTTGGTGCAGCCCATTGGGCACGGAGTGGGGGACCTTCTTTGGTGCAGCCATGACCCTTTGCTTGAAAGGCAGTGTGGCCAGACAGGAAGGAGGCAGAGCTAAGGAGCTTTTCCTCCACCTTCCCTGATGTAAGAGCACCATCGGTCACCTGTGTTAACAGACATCATGCTGGCCCACTTTGGCCTGACTGGAACAGCGTGATGCCTGAATGTTTGCTCTGAGCCCACCAGATGTGGACCCAGAACAAACCCCGCCTAGGGTGGTGGCTGGGCCAGAAATGTGGACCCGGCTGCCTGTCATGGCGGGGGGAGGGGCGGTGCCAGCTGGCCACACTGCACTCCCCGGCCCCCCTCCCTGGCCAGAGTCGGCGGCAGGGATGTCTGTTCCCGTCATCACCGGGGGTAGGTCCTTCCCCAACCCCAGACGGGATGACAGAGGCACCATCACGTCTTCTTGGCACAGTAGATTCTATGCCAGGTAAATTGGGCCTCCCCTAATGTGAATCTACCTTTCTGAAACTTAACCCCCATGCCTCTTGTCCTAATGGAGAAGAGACGTTCCCCAGTCTCTGTATGGCAGTCTTTTACCATTCTGTTACCTGCTGTTAATTGCTTAGCTTTATACAGGCCGATTCTTCCATTGACTTCAGGAGGATTACTCATGGATTTCACTTAACGCATGTGCTTGATTGAATCAAACTCTTGAGCTCAACATTTTGTGAGAATAACCCTGTAAACAGCTAACCTCTATATAGATAGATATTTATTAAAGTCATAACATATTACAAAAGACAAAAACAATCACATACAAAAACACATAAAACAGAGACATAAATAAACCTAATCAGAGCCTTACATCCACCAACATATATATCCCCGGGATCAGGGAGCCCCAATTTCAGCATGAGGGGCCAGATTATCAACCCTCCCATCCTTAAGGATATCATATAGAAAAGAAGCCACATTTTTGGTAAGAATTGCATTATGCCCTTCCAAACAAACAAGCAGTAAGGGAGCCGGAGATCTCAAATCCCGTTGCTCAAAGCTCGCTGCCACGACTGGACCGAGAGAGCTCAGAAGAATAAAAGATGGTCCAATGAGGCCACTGCCCATAAAGAGCAGTTACAGAGGCAGAGAGCAGCGGCACCCCCTGAAAGCGACCCTCCGTCATAAGCGTAGGGAACACATTCATCCTAGCCATACTGAAACCCCTTCTGACGTGGGGATGGAGTTGCTGTGAGAGATATAAGGGCAGGAGCTGAGCAAATTCAAACAAATCCACAAGACCCACCATAGTCGCTTTAGAGTGAAGATCGGCAATGTCTCCCTGCCGGCTAATATCTGTGAGTCTCTGCTTAATTACTTTCTTTGCTGCTAAATAGCCCAGGGTACAAAGGGAGGCTAATGGTAGACCTATGCTGTTCAGCTTCCGCGACACCAACTTAGCCCATGGGCTGTGAAACTGGTCCCTTAACGTATCACATGCCAATGGGGCAGCCAATCCGTAATGTAATTTCAACCAGTATGAGAGTGCAAAAATCCAGACCAAGGTGTCTATGGGTAATACCCCACACTTGAGCCAAACAAGGCACATGACTGGGGAGCGCAAGCAGTGACCTAAGAAATTTAGTTTGTGGGCGCTCAAGCATAGGAGTTCTCCCCAGGGCCCAGAATTGGGCCCCAAACAAAAGCTGGGCAAGACACCTGGCTTGATACACCCTGTGTATTGCATTATCAGGTAACCTCCTCGTGATTTAAAATAATGTCCAATCACCTTCCCCAACAAATTGGCCTGGGCACAAGCAGTTGCAAGATGGGCCACCCATCCACCACTGGACTGGAAGATCAGTCCAAGGTACTTGTAACTGGCCACCTGTTGTAACTCGTGGGAGTACAAGAACCACCTAAATGTTCATCTTTTAGTAGAAAAAAATATAACCTGGGCTTTTTCATAATTAACCTCCAGATGATTAACCCAATGATCGCAGTTGCTGCCCAAGCCTACACAGGATCTGGACAGCAATATTGCATCATCTGCATACAGTAAAATGGCCGTCTCCTTATTCCCAATCTTAGGGGGATGATTATCCAAGGAGGTAACAGACATAATCAGATCATTAACATAGATGTTAAAGAGCGTGGGGGCAAGCACACACCCCTGCTTGACCCCACGTACTGTCCGGATCAGGCCGGACAAAGAACCTACCTGATCAACCCTCACACGTAGGGAAATGTCCGTATATAACCTCCGAATAAGAAAAAGGAGCCTTGGATCCATTGAGAGCCTCTATATAGGATAACTGGTTTTCTGGGATCCATCTTCTTATGGTCCCGATCCTGCACCATCAAAATCAATGGGATTCCCCGCCCCCTCCCATTGACTTGAAGACAAGATTTTTTTAAAAAGCCACTTTCATTTGACATTTTCTGTAGTCTTGAACCTACAGTCACTCTGGGCATTTTCACACAAGACACTCTCCCCCTCAACCCCCACCCATATTGCAGGGCTGCAGTGTTCCCCTATGGGTGCCCTGTAACATGTATAGTGGGTGGGTAGTGGGTGGAGAGTGTCTTGTGGGAAAATGCCCATACTTCCCAACATTTCCAGCAGCCAAATGGACAATCTCCTCCCCTTGTTCAACAAGCTCCACCCCTCAGTGGGTAGTCTCCGCCCCCTCACACACTTGTATGAACCTACACACCTTCCAAAATTCCAAGCGTATAAAGAGGCCAGATGTTCTTCTGCTTCTCACTCCATTTTGTTTTTCATCATTCCATCAACACACCATTGTCCTCTGGTGCCTGAGACTTTTTGTATCTCTCTCCTGGCTCACTGAAGGAGGGACAGTGGGATTCAGCACCCAAGGAGGAATTGTCCCTCCCAAATAGGGACTGTCATGAGGTATGGACAAGCAATTGTGAAACATTCCAAAAATATAGGTAGCATTTTATTTTAAAGTGGTCAAAGCTTTTTGTTCTGTTTTCTTCACTTTTGCATCATTTCCAGTGACTGAACTTTCTTCTTGCTTTTGATACATTTCAGTTTTCCAAAATTTTAACCCCCCCATCTCATTTCTGGATCATTTTTAATTGCCAAAAGATTGGGGTTTGGCTGTCAAACATGTGAGGTGTTTGGTAAATGCTGGTGCC
>QEPC01004899.1:1394386-1409945 GCA_003113815.1 Sphenodon punctatus
CTGCCCCCCCCCCCCCGGGCTAATAAACACTGCCCCTCTAGTGCAACTGCATACTAATTCATGAACATGCTCACGTTTGCACACTCAGACATTCACATTTGCACACACACACACACACACACACAGACTGGCTCACTCTCACACCTGTACACAGGGAGGTTCACGTCCCCCCACCTACCCACCTGAGACTCTCTCTGTCTCTCTCACACACACACACACACTCAAATACCTGACAGTGGGGGCAGAGACTCCACTAGCCGAGGTGAGGAGGCAAGGGTGCAACAAGGTTGGAGGGAGCCCGGGCTCAGGTCCCAATTATTGGCCCCCAAGGGTGACTCAAAAGTAAATGAATACATAATCAAAACCAGTAAATAAATAGCAATGTGACATTAGCAATGCTGTTAGCCCTTGTGATGTCATTCCTGATTTCATGATATTTGGCTTTTTTTTTAAAAGAATGCTCCATTCACCAAATTGTGGGTGGGGTGTAGGGATTGAAAACATGACCCTGTAACCCAGACCCCCAAAAGAATATAATCTACCCCACAAAATGTTTTAATAACTCACCAAATAGGCAAACTTGTGATTGTTTGAATGTTTGGGATTGATAATGGTGTCGGGGCTGGGGAGATCCTGACTCAAACCTTCTTGAGGGTTCCTAGGAAGCACCCCCCCCCAGTTAGTTACATACCTCTTAATTGTTTCCTTTGTCATTCGTTTGCATCGGATCTCCTTGCAGATGAATAATTCAGCAAGGGGATTCGAGTACTTGCTACCAACACAAATCCGGCACAAGCAGTTTTACCTGGTTGAATTTGGTGCCATTTCCCACTGATAATTTCCTAGCAGCACTTGGCCACTTCAAAGGGCCCCCTGGAGTTCAGGGCCTGGGCAAGCTGAGTCCCACCGCCCCCTGCATATTAGCTATGACACGGAGAGGGGGTTCCAGCTCCAGCATCCTGTTCTTGCAGGGAGGGGAGTCAGCAACGGCCCCACCCCATGTGGGAAGATGGGGCCAGTGGTAACAACAGGCAGGCTGTGTGCCGGGGTCCGGCTCCAGCAATGGTCCCATCCTGCGTGCCTGATTTTGGCAGTGGTCTGACGCTGTGAAGGGTGGAGGGACAGATAACGAAAAGCATGGGACCAGCAGTGGCAGCTTCGCTAGTGCTCGTCTGTGCCCCCGGTGCTCTGGCAGGGAAGCCCAGTGATTGGGTACTCCAATAGCCATGACCTCAAAATGGGGGACATTGCCACCCAATGGTGAGACAGTGAGATCTGCCCCACCCCAAACACAGGGCAGCCCTGCTGAGCCTGGGAAAGTTGGGAGGTATGAAAACAAGCAAAGGATATCAACTATCGGTCAAAATTGTGACCCTATTCCACCGTTTAGGGATGTATGGCTTAACTTTTGTCTTGCCGCAAGCAGAGTCTTCCATGACAGCTGCAGGAAGTCCAAGATCTTGGGGAGTGGCTGTCATTGGTTTATCTAGGACGCAGGTTATTTCAGGTAATATTTTATTTTGTCCAGGGGTGTAAAAATGTGCAACAGGTAGGTTTATAGGACTGCCATCTTGTTAGCCGATGGGAATCTGCAGCCCCGCCCCCCAAAATAAATTGAAACGAAGAAATCTAATGATATACTGCTCTACAGCAATTAGTGCAAGTCAAGTAAAACATTTGTTCAACACATAAAACAAACAGAAGGCATTTCCAGGCCACAGGGATTTGATGCAGGGCTGTTGCAAGGTTCCATTTGCTTGGGGGAATGGTGGGAAAGCAATTATGTGAGAGCAAAGTCATAAGCTGGGCCTCTAAGCTCAACTTGCTGAATGTTTTTGACAGCTAACAACCAGGTTTCTCTGCTCCTGCTGCAACGAGGCCATCGAATCAGAGCATATATTTACATATGAAGTCTCGTCTCAGTACAACTTCTGTCAATTTATTTGGAGCTCACTGGAGGGAAGTGTATGCGTTATTACTGGTTTATGGGAGAAGCATTTCGGGGGGGGCAGGAAGAGGTCACTACTTGGAATGTGGAGGCCTGGAGAGTCATAACGACTAAGTAGATGCTGCTCTGGGTGGGGAGAAATTTACTCCAAATTGGATGCTGACCAAATAACTTTGGTCAGAAAGTAGGGGACACCCGGGCCCATATGTCCTCACATTTCCCACCTGTTCATTCACAGGGAGATCAGGCAATATCAAGCCACCAACTTTCTGAAGCCTAAATCCAGGAAATGTCATTATTTGGGCAGGGAAATGGTGCAGCTTAATAATACTATATATCTGTTACTGTTGGGGCCTCGTCTGGCAACCCCCAGTAGAACAATGCACTCACAGACCCTGCTCAGGGCCCATCTAACAACCCCTTAGTTAGTGGGTTGATGCACTCACAGACCCTGTTGGAATCCCACTTAGCAACCCCTCAGTAGGTCGGGGCACTCGTAGACCCTGCTGAGGCCTTACCTATCATCCCCTCATTGAGTCAGTGCACTCACGGACCTTGGTGGAAACCTTCACAGCACCTAGCCCCTGCCCACAACTCTCCTACTGGAGCGACCATCTGCAAAACAGGAGTGTCTTAGAGAAATAGGGACAGTTGCTAGCTTGAAGCTTTCTCTATACAGACATGAGAGCTCTGATGTGAGGTCAAATGACTAATTCTGGGTGCAATCCTGACTAGTAAAGTGAAAGGCTTCAATGGGCTGTGGATCGCACCTCAGGATAAAACTCATTATTTCCCTGCTATCAGCATCTTGTGGAAAGGATTTTTGTAAAGTCCTATTGCTTAGCGTCTCCTCACCCACTCCTGGTTTATGGATAACCCAGGGAAATCAGGGCCTCACCCAGAGCCCCGAGATGAGGTGTGAAAACCTGGAGACTCCAGGTCAAGGCAGTGGGATGGTGGTGGTAACCCTTCCCGAGAAATAATACAAAGTACATTCTACACAAGTCTGTGCGTTCAGAGACCCTGGTGGGGCCCCTCCTAGATTGGGGCGCATGGTGGAATAGTGCACTATGGGACTGTGATGGTGGCCACATCTCTCCTAGCTCAGGTTCCAGTCTGTCTACACTAGCTGCACGTGCCTAAGGATGCCCCTGATTTCATTTTTGGGAAATCCCATGGGTAAAGAGACTGAGCGGCCCAGTTGGCACAGCTTGGCACAATCTGAGAGTCTGGAGAACACCTGACCTACGTTATAGGGCACTGTGAGTTCCATGCTGGGCGTTACTATCATTTTAGCCTTGCTAAATGGTAGAATGGGTAACTAAAGGGGACCTGTAGAATACAGAGAAGAGCTGCCCACTCAGGAGTTTCTGGGTTCTTTCTTAGCACATTCCCAGGATCTCGACCTTGATTATGGGATAAGCAGCTAATTCCACTGTTGGTCACAGGCACAAAAACATCAAATGGTTGAGTTGTATTCTGTGCTTCAGGCAATCCTCATCCCCAGCCCAAGGAAGATGCTGATGAATGGGATGGAATCCCAAAATTAAAGAGCTTGGGAAAGGTTAACTGAAGAGGGAAGGTTAAAAGAAGAAAGGGCAAGATTTTCAAAATGGCTCAGCACTGGCCAACAAAGCTGATAGTAAAACTCTCACCAACTTCAATAGGAGCAGAATCAGGCCAACTCCAAGTGATTTTATTTGACTGAGTGAACATTGAGCGGACATCTTGGATCTCAAGGTGACTTTGCTAGGCATAACCAATTGGCTACCGCAATCTGTGGTTCCTGCTCTCCTTTCATGATGGTTAAACCCTTCCGGATTTTGGTATTTTATTGATACAGTCCCACTTGCCAGGGGCCTGATACGTTGCTTTAACAAAAATACTTTTACAAACTAAATAGTTCTTTTAGCTACAGCAACAAGAAGATCTGGAGGTTCTTGGGTCAATGGGATAGACCACTTTTATATTTAAAGTCAGATGCTCGCTTGCCTATCTCATTGAATATGGTCTGTAATGAATCACAGAATTCTAAGATTGGAAGGGACCCAAGCAGGATATCCTCATCTTACAGCATTGTGGATAGATGCGTGTCCAGCTGGGTTTTCAAACCATCCAAGGAGGGAGATCCCACAACCTCCCTGGGCAGCTTCTTCCATTGCTCAACAGATCTTACAATTAGGATGTTTTCCCTAACGTCTCGCCGAAGCCTTCGTTGCTACAACTTAAGCTAATTTCTCCTTGTTCTATCTTCTGTGACAGCGGAGAACAAATGTTCACCATCTTTTTTGGTGGCATCCTTTTAGATATTTGAAATGGCTATCATTCATGTCGCCCCCCCCCCCCCATCACCACTTAGTCGTCTTTTAGGCTAAACATACCCAACAAATTCTAGTCTAAACGTACCCAGTTTGATCTCCTCTTATATGGCTTGTCTTCTAGCCCCTTTCTTATCTTAGTCATTCTCCTCTAATCTTCTCCAATTTGACTCCATCCTTCTTGAAGTGTAGTCTCGTGAAGATAGAAGGAGATGGGGCAGGTGCTGAAGCTCTAGATTCGATGCAAGAATTATAGGAAAGAACTGCAAACCCAGACCACCCAAGGCTGGACACTTCTGAATTCTGGGGATGCCACACAATCTCTGATTAGTGGGGCAGAGTGGGGAAGGGGTTTCAAAATGTCCAGACTTGTAGGGGCATCTAAATTCTCCTGATGTACCCTATGTAGGCTTGCTCTTTAGCACTAAACTGAAATACAAGGAGGGCAATGAGGAACTCTTAGGTTTTGAGCAAATTCAATTTTGTAAAGAGGCACAGAAATGCCAACACTGGAAGGACCACTCTTTGGAATTGCACTGCTCCTATGACACCTCAGGGCATAACTGCAGATTCATGACTGGGCTCTTAAGCCATTTCAAGACTCATCAGCGCAAAGGTTGACTCTAACAATTCTACTTATTCTTCACTAGCATTCACTGTCTTACCCTACTGATTTGCTGGAACAACCATCATACCCATTTTCAAGGGATTGCCCACAAGCAGAAGACAAAAATGTCTCTTCCCTTGGAACTGATTCTACTGCAGGTGGCTAGAAAGGGTCTGCCCACTGCTGTCCTGGGAAGGGACAGTCACAACTCCAGATATTTTCGGTGTCTCTTGAGGCATCTGGAATTGGAGGACTCTGCTCTACTCTATTCTATTGGGTGAAGTTTCATAGTCAGGACACTAGAGTAGGAGATCCTTATGATTCCATTCTGGCCGTAGTCATCTAAGAAGCTCACGCTTCAGGTGATTTCAGACATTACGGGCACCCGATTCACCACAGTGGATTCCCAGCGGTGGCGAACTGGCTAACCACCCCCTGTGGGTAAGAGAGGCCAAAACAGACGTGATGGGAGAGGGACCATGGCAGGGAATCGGACCGGCAGACCACGGCCCAGGGCAGCGCAACAGACGTTATGCCAATCCCGGGCCGTGGTCAAAGTACCCAGAAGGTGCCGGGGCGGCTCGTCCCAGCTGCTGCCATGTGTCCTTTAAATCTCCCTCCCCGGACTGTGTTGTTGCTCGTTGCCTGGCAGCAACGCTGCGTGCTTTGTCCCCGGCTGGGAATCATGTTGCTTGATTCGGGCCAGTGGTTGCCATTCAGTCGTTACTTTTTTTTGTTTCCCGGTGGGAATAGCTTTGACCATGCTTTTGGAGATGGTCTGGGCCGGAGCTCCGGAAGCGTGGTTATTTTTGACCCCTGGTGGGTATTGACTGTGGTGAACATCTGGCGCCTCCGAAACAGACGTTCAAGGTGCTTTGGCCCCGCTGTGGGATTGATCGTGGTTCACTGTGGTTGACTCTGATCTCGTAACGTCTGAAAATACCCTTCATCGCTGGGGTAGAGAGAGAACACAGCCAAACAGGAACCTAAATCCAGCTGTTCCTGATTCTGATCACATACAAATGTAAATGAGGAGTACACTAATGTGCACTAATGTGAGTACTAATTGAGAGTCATAATGGACATTCAAATCATGACCAGGATATCAGAAATGGATCATGGGAATGGTCCAGGAGAATTTAGAGGGGACTGGACTCTCTCCATTATCCTATCTACATATAGCCGCTCAAATACCTGTGACCAGGAATCACTGCATGACAATGAAATGTAAAGAAACTGCGAGGCAGAAATAAAGTCTATAATATTCCTTCCACCAGGTAATGATCTCGGCCATCAACCAAAACTAGCTCGTTTGGGGAAAATCAACCTTAACTTGTTAGTAAAAATGAGAACAATTGGTTCCCGTTAATGGAAAACGTTGCATCTAGACAAATAGGGTACAAAATATCTTACTCTCAAGGCCTTTGCAAATTGTCCAATTATGTATATTCCACAACCAAACACGTGCTTTCAAAACATGTCTAGGGATTGGCCCATTGGCTGCACTTCTGGCGCAGGTTAACTTTGCTATGGGCACAAGTCTGGCTAATAATTTAATAAACTCAATTAACACTGCTTAATAAATAGGGAAAAATCTTAGCGCTTCAATGAAAGTTAAGGATGATTGTCCCATGATTTAACTAAGGCAAACTTGTTTGTGTGTTTTTTCTTTTCTTTTCTTTCTTTTTTTTATACATAAAGCAATCACATAAAAATAGTTATAAATAGAAAATTTTCAAAGGTTTTCCTCCCCTCCCCCCCTGCAGACAAACAGGAAACAAAACAAAACAAAAAAATAACCACCTATTTCAAGTTCTTGTAGATTATACAGTACTCAGAATCTTTGGATACTTTACAATGACCCCAAATCATAGACAAAAAAAAACACCCAAAGGAACCAATCGCCTGCAGAACGGTAGTCTGTTAAAGAAGTTGGAACGTGTACAAAAAAGTCTGACGAAGTTCTGAAAAGTTTCAGTTTCTTTCCCCATTGATTTTTTGTGCAGACACAGTTTGCGGATTCTGTGCTTGGGGTCGGGATTTCCAATGGGATCGCTGAGCAGCGAGGAATTCTTTCTGCTGAAAGGACCCCCCCTGGCAAGGAGAATTCAGAAGCGATCACCACTTTGAAAAACGCACTGGTTTTTGGCCCAAAACGCAATTTGCAGTCTAGTACAGAGATCCTCACCGTGTTAATGGAAAGCAGCACCTTTTTACGGAGAAAGGAAAAGTTTAATTTAAAAAAAAATAAAATCTGTGGTCCTCTTGTTCCCTTTGATTCTGCTGAAGTTGAAAGATAAAAGGAGAGAGTGTGTATGTGTGAGAAAGAGCCCTAATTTTTACATTAATGCTTAAAACTTCATCTTGGTCCCTTGATTTGTCTCACTAGCTGTGGGTCAAATTAGTTGGCTCTTAATAAATGGAGATACTACTAGACTCAATGGGGGGGTTCTGCAGCCATGTTGCTATCAACACCCATTGTCTGTTGGGTGTCCCATTTTATGATGTCAATGATTTCTCTTGTACTGGGGGAAATATGCTTTCTACTACTACTCCATGGCAATCTTGCTTGGGTAACCTTGACCATAATAATATTCAATAGAGGTCTTCAAAGCAACACCGGTTCTTTCGCCTTAGTGTTTACACTTAGAATGGGATTCTGACACCTTTCCCTTGGACTTGGGAACCATTATGTACCACATCCTCAGCCACTATACACTAAGTGCACTGGCAAATATCCATTTTTGCCCGATTTGAACTGTATCCACCGAAATGGATGTTGACCACTATTCATGTCCATCTTCAATGAATATCCATTTTGAGGTTTTGGGTTGGGCTTTTTTGGTTATTCTGTTGTCCAGATATTCAGTTGTTCTGTTTCACATGCAAAATCAAATGAATATCTGAATAGCCAGAAAATAACAAAAAAACTTGACTAACTAAACAGCCGAAATCAACCAACCAACTAACCAAACTAAAGTAATTTTTTTTAAAATGGCTATGCAAATATCCATTTTGGTTGTGGATATCATTTGGCTTTTAAGAGGGCTATCCGAAAATATTAAGGATATCCATGAATACAAAACCAATTATGTATTTCAAGCACTAGTGTATGCTAGTGACATTCTATGAATGACCCGTACCAATTGATACCGGTGGAGAATGTGGTCCATGTCGGGGGATCTCTTAGGATGTTACTGAGATTTATTTATGGGATTAAACAAAACCCCAGTGAAATCTTTACGCCTCAAAGTGCTGGATAATTGAGAAGTGGCTAAAAATATTCTGATCTGTTTGTGGATGGCCCAGCTGACCATCTAGAATGATCAATGGAACAAAGCCCAAACAAACAGATATTTTCCTCAGGAAAGCTCTCTTATGGACATGACCTCTATGCTGACGCAGTAGCATTTTTAGGAAACTAGTAACCTGCTTTCTGACGCTTCCCATCATTTCAAATTCAATCTCACCAATTAAGGGGCAACATTGTTTTGTGGGGGAAAGATGGACTTGCCAGCTTTGATGCCACTGTCCTAGAAATGGTCTAACGGGGACATCTCCCAGAGGACTGTGCTAGCAAATCCAACCTAGATTTCTTAGAATAAGCATCAATTGTAGAATACTAACAGCAAGACCTCGCTTGGGAAAACGTCCACTGGTTTGAGCCCCACAACAGCCTAACATCCTCTGACCCAGCCTGGATTTACTAGGGCCTTATCATTTCTTTGGAGTGAGATGATGAGAGACAGGAAGAGTCAGTCATTCAATCTGTAAGGTACGGAACGTATCAAACCAGAGCCAGCTTAGTTGCTACCCTCAGAGACGGAGGCAAGATGGTTTAGCCCATTTAGTCCATTGAATCCAGTGCCCCACAGATCAGGAAGAGGAAAGTACGGCCGTGGGGAGAGGCTCTCGTTATGGCCCAGGGCAAAAGCAAAGATGCCCCCATTCCTCTCCATGTCCAGATGTGTCCTCCCGAAGAGCTTCCTTTGGGTTTCCTCAAACTGGCTCTCTAGCTCCTGCAAGTTGAGAGCGTTCTTCACCCCGCCCATAAAGTGCTTGTGACTGGGGCCGGGAAGGCACATGGCCGCGCTGCCCAGGTGTCTGCTCATCTCTTCCAGAGTGGGAGGCATCACAAAGCTTTTGTCGTCCGGCTGGCTGTTCTGTGCAAACAGCAAGCTTGCAGCTCTCCAGTCTGCCGGCTTGCGCCCTCTCCTGGGCCGGGATATCCGGCAGCTCTGGCGCTTGATGTGGCGGTGCAGATGGTCCGAGCGGGTGAAGCTCTTGTAGCAGAACTCGCATTGGTAGGGACGGATGCCCGTGTGGATGCGCATATGGTTCTTCAGGTCATAGTTGTGGACAAATTTGGCGTTGCAGTGGATGCAGAGGTAGGGCCTTTCTCCCGTGTGTTTTCGCATGTGAATCTTCAGCTTGTCCTGTCTGCAAAACACAAACCACAGGCATCTGAGAGATCTGCAACAGCCGCTCACTAGTGGCAAATCCCTCCAGGAGCTATTTATTCCCACGTCTGTGCCAGCAAGCCTTGCAGCCACCCCCAGGCTCTCACTCAAACTCCTCACCCAGTTACCCTCTGTAACGCCTACCCTGCCCGGCCTTAACTACCATGATTTGTGCCATTTCATGCTCATCCTTCACCGTCACTCAGGTAGGGTGTGTCAAACTCTACGGTTACACAGAAATTATCTAATTAAATCATTTGTTAGGTTATTTTATTTTTTGTTTGTACACCACCCTTCCCGAAAAGTTTCAGGGCATCTTGCAACTGCACACCAAAACAAATCAGATAATCCTACCGATACAGCCAACTCACAAACCTCGCCCCTACCCACAATACGATAAAAACGAAGAAATACAACGCCATTAACCACACCTCTCCGCACGCCTGCCCACTCCCAAGCTTCTCACCCAACCCCTACCCCCTCTCCCCTCACAATAAAAATAAGGAGCATAGGGATAATAAAGTCCGTTGGGTTCCATTGTTGATCGGATCTGGCTGTTCTGATCGACCTGGCAAAACACAGGCCAGAATACGATGCGATCTGTGTTTCTCTGGAAGGATCAGATTGATTCCGCTTCCGACTGCAGATGCACCCAATGGCAGCGCAGTGTAGGGCACCACCATTCTGCGCACGCACAGTGGCCGCTGACATTTTCCACAGTAGAACCAAGCCATGAGAACTTCAATCTCCACCGTTGGCTCAAATCCGCTGTGGAATTCCAACCGATGTGCTGAAATGGTGGGAAAAATTCAGCAAAGATATAAGGGGCTGTTTCAATTCAGCCCTAGCTCCACCCCACCCCTCCCGCAACCACTCACTTGCCTCTTGCCCAAAGGGGGACCTAATTTGCATAGAGGTCTCACCAAACAGGTCTCCTGTGCAAATGGAGAGTCTCACAGGCTTGATGCATTGGTTACTGGGACTGGCCACTGGCCAAGCTTGCGAGTGAAGCACACGCTGCAGGTGAACTCACATGTAACTCTGCTGAACCCCGATGTCCACAGAGCCCCGGAAGCTGTATAATCAGCCTTGGATGATCCGCAGATCCCTGTTGCGTGCGAGTGAGGCACTCCGATTTCCAGACCCACTTTAAACTTGGATCTGACGTTTAGATCTTACGTTTAGATCTGATCTATTTGTCAGATCGGAGTTTAATGCAGGGCTGGAACTCGGAACTCAGTCACGCGCAACAGCGAACAGGGGATCATCCAAGGCTGATGATCCAGCTTCCGAGGCCCCGCGGACATTAGAGTTTAGCATAGTTACGTAGGAGTTAACCCTAAATCTCCCACTGGAGCGACCTATCAGCCAGGCAAGAGACATCTGGCTTCCCCTAGTGATTTGTATTTCTTTGCCTCTAGGAAATACTTACACCCTGCTCTTGGTTCCATAATCTATTTTGCGTAGCCCATCCCCACGTGTTGATTACTAGGGATGTCTTGGGGCGCTTTAAAGGGACTGACAAGTTGAAAAAGATTCAGCAGAGAGTTGCCAAGATGATGCGGGGGGCTAGATTGCAAGCCATAGGAGGAAAGGCTGAAGGAATCTGGTATGTTTAGTCTAGAGAAAAGCAGGCTAAGGGGGAACAAGAGAGCAGTTTTCAAATATCTAAAAGGTTGCCGCAAAACAGATGAAGAAAAGGTGACAGAAGAAGAAGGAATGGGCTTAAATTGCTACCATGTAGATTTCAGTTAAATATTAGAATCGTACAGTTGGCAGGGACTGTGAAGGTCCTCAAGTGGAGCCCCTTGCTAGGGGTAGGAATTGCCAGATCTAGCCCATCCCAGACAGAGGCTCATCCAGCCTCATCTTAAAAAACTTCCAATGGCGGAGAATCCACAACTTATCTAGACAGCCCGTTCCACTGCCTGGCTGCCCCTGCAGTCAGGAATTCCCCCCCTGAGGTTCAGTCTAAATCTCCTTTGCCGCAGCTCGACTCCATGGCCTCTTGTCTTGCCCTCTACAGCAAGAGAGAACAATTCTTCTCCATCTTTATGGCAGCCCTCAGTCTCTTTTCCCCAAGTTGAACGTACCCAAATCCTTCAACCTCTCCTCATAGGATTTGCATTCCAAACCCTTTCTCGTCTGCGTTGCTCTCCTCTGCACCCTCTCCAACTTTTCTCCAGCCTTCTTCAAACGGGGTCCCCCAAACTGAACACACAGTCCAGGAGTGCACCCCCACATCTGCCCACTTGCACCCATTTTAAATGGGCCTGGCAGCTGCTACGGCCCCCAGACTGCCTGCACGGTGTCCTACTCCCCCACACCATAGAGTTGGGAGCAGATCGCCCGAAACTCTATGGCGTTGCTGTTGCGACCCTGTCCAAGATCAGGGCTGAAGCAGCTGTCTGCCGGGCAGACGGACAGCAGCCCCACATCCGGTCGGTGCCCCAGGGTTCAGCTGCCTGCTCCGCTGGCGGTGCTCCTGATGTTCCAGAACACCATCAGCGGGGCTGCCCGTCTGGACAGCCTGCCCTGGCTCTGCTCCACCTGCACATCTGGAGGCCCGCTTTTAAATGGACGACCCACCTGGGGGTGAGGCGGGGCAGCTGTCCATGTGAAGATATCCAATGACTTCCCATGTCTTGCATACAATGCTTCTGTTGATGCAGCCTAGGAAAGGTATCCTCACGGTAATGAACTGTTGGGCAATGGCATAAACTGCCCTGGGAGGTTGTGGAATCTCCTTCCTTGGATGTGTTCAAAACCGTCTGGACAAGCATCTGTCTGGGATGCTGTAGGTAGAAAGCATCTTGCCTTGGGAGAGGGGGTTGGATTCTATGACCTTTCAGGCGGCTTCCAACCCTGTGGCTCTATGATAAGCCTGGTGAAGCCTCCATCCCTCGGAGAAAGACTGGATGTCCTTCCAGAAGGGGTGCCTTAGCCAAACACATTTTAGTGAGTTTGATTCAGTAACAACTGGAGGAAATTCAATTGGCCTGTGCCAGTCAAGTCAGTCTATTTCATTCCAAAGAGTCGGGGCCCCATGAATTTTGCACTGCCACAAACATGATAATGGTTTCTACAGAATGTGGCCCTTGGGATGTCCCCAATGTCACTATGTATTATTGCTAATCATTTCTGTATCACTTTGTGTGTTCAAAGTGCTATACCAAAGCCCTGTGGGAATGGTCATCATGATTATTCCCATTTTATAGATGGGGAACTGAGGGTAAGAAACAGTGACTTGCCCAAAGGCCACCCAGTGAATCTGTAGTTAAGAGAGCATTTGAACTTTGGTCTCCTAGGTCCAAAGCCAACTCCTTAGCCACTAGGCTACACTTGGCTCTTGAGTCCAGGATCACAGGGCCCTTGATCAGCTGCCTGCGATCCCTAGCTGGAAAGAAGAGACCACTGGGATTTTTACATCTCAGGTTTTTGTGGGATTTTTACATCTGGAATGTCCAAAATTTGATGGAATGGCAAGCTGATAAAAATGTTTCATTTAATGTTTGCATATTATGGCGAGCCAGTGTGGTGAAATGGCTAGTGGGCAGGACTTGGACTGGGGGTCTGGTTCAAGTCTTAAACTCACTGGGTGACCTTGGGCCACTCACATATTCTCCCAGCCTAACCTACCTCACAGGGTTGTTGTGAGGATTAAAAGTGGTGTTTATTAGTTATATGTAAAGTGCTCCCTGCCATGGCAGGGGGGCGCTATTAATTAATTATTATTTTTATTTTATTTGGCTCCAAAAATTTGGGTTTCCTAGTTTAGAATTTGATATTATTATTACTACTACTCTGATTTCTAATACAATAGAATACAAACAACCCACCCAATAATCCAACCTGATTGTAACCAAGCCAAGCACACGCACCTGAGACTTCGCATCCGCTTGGATGCTTGTTTGTCTTCTCCCCTGTCTCTCCCACTGTCTCCTCTCCCTGTCTCCCCCTCCTTGTCTTTTAGATTGTAAGCCACAGGCAGGGACCGCATCTATTTCTATGTTCTGTACGGCGCCAAGTACGTGACTGGTGCTATATAAATGTTTATTATAATAAATAATAATAATAATAATCCCTATGAAAACCATGACTTTTTAAAACCAAACAACAAGAACAGCAGCGTATCTTTCTACTTACAGATTCTGCCGCTGGCCTTTTGAGCTTCAACACTAAATATTTGCACATGAATAAAATTAAAGTAAGAAAAAAATCACAATCCCTGCACATCGTCCAAATCAGTGAATTATCGGGAGTACTGGCAAATGGCGACTGGCAAGGCTACCCAGCAATCAAGTATTCTCTCAGTGCTCCAGATAATCACACTGACCAGTAGATGTCTCACGAGCTTTCATTTTAAGTTTGACTCTTTAACAAAATGTTAACCAACCCACGTCAACCTTTGGAGTTTGCAGCACAGTATAGATGTGCACACATTTCCTGAGGTCCTCCATTTGTTTACTGGGCTACGCTGAGTAGAACAGGGGTGTGCACAAGGGCCCCATGTCGTTTTTCATTATAGTTTTCGTTATTAAAATGTGACATTTTTGTTAATAATGAAATGTTGTTTTTCGTTATCGTTATCAATTTCAAACAAAGATTTTGCTTTTGTTATCGTTATTGGTATGCACACAATATCTAGTTTTATATTATATATATATATTCATATATATATGAATGAGAGAGACTTGGAAAGCAACTGAACAGCACAACTCTCAAGGAAGCTCTGGATCCCAGGAGGATGCAGTCAATCAATAATTTAATAATAATAATTTTTTGTAGATGTAGATTGATTAACAGAGGTAGATGGCAAGATAAAAACTGATGCTGAAGCTGGAGCGAAAAGTTTCGGCTTCCGCCTTCGTCAGTAGCGCACTGGGTATTTTATATGTATATATATAGATTAGATATTTAGATACTAGGCCGTTTTATTATATACATTTGGATCATAGGATAGGAATATTTTGTATTATACATAGGTTATGTTTAGTTTAGAGTCTGTATTTTATATAGATAAATAAAATTTATTTGATAGATAGATAGATAGATAGATAGATAGATAGATAATCTAAGCTAAACATAACCTATATATAATACAAAATATTCCTATCCTATAATCCAAATATATATAATAAAACAGCCTAGTATCTAAATATCTAAAATATATATACAACTAATCTCTATATCTCTATAATATATGGACTTGGGAGACAGACAGGGGTAGGGAAAAGGAAAATTCAGAGGTATATCCACTATCTCTAATCTATCTCTATTCTATATCTATCATCTAACATATATATCTAAACTATACTACCTGTATCTCTCTCTCTATATATGTGTACAGGGGGGAGACAAGCAGGGGAAGGAAAAAGGTAAAATGTGAGGGTAAGGAATAAGGATTGGAAAGGTAAGGTGGTAGGGATATATATGGGAGGATTTTTAGTGCAAGCACCAGCAGATTCTGCAAATACACCTTGACAGAGCAATAGCTAACACAGAACCAGAGACAAGCAGCCCGGCCCTACAGTATAAAGAGTTGCAGTACCCTCCACCAGAGCTCTCCTGATTGGTTCTGGGAGGCAGGAGGCATTGAGCAATCACAGGGTGCCATTCAACTGCCTGGGACCTGCTTGAGCAGCTCATTGGCCAGTGATTACATCCATCAAGTTCTTCCCCTCCCATCACAGTCCCAGTTCAAGAGTTCCTGGCTCCAAGATGTCTGCTTCCTCCTCCACTCATTTCCTTCCAAAAAACACCTGCCAGGCTACTAGGCAATAATGAAATCAATAACGACTTTTGTTATCGTTGCTGATTTCGTTATTATTTTTTGTCATTTTCGTTATTGCAATAATGATAACAACACATTTTATTCACATGCACATCCCTAGAGTAGAACTCCACAAACGTATACAGTGTGGTGTTCCCAAATTTCTAGATTAAAGGGATGCTGCAAAGCTAAACATGTTTTGATTTTAGGAGAATATTTTCAAAACCACCCAAGTGACGGAGGTCCCAGTGACATTTATTTGTAAAACAAACTGTGTTTGTAAAGCATAAGACAGGGTAATTTCAGACGTGACGGGCCTTTTGGCCCACCACGCTGAACCCTGGACCAGGATTTAATCAAACCGGCTGTCCTTTAGATGTGCCGGCCTGATCACAGAGGGGAATCGGGGAGGGAGCGGAGCTGCGCGGTGCAACATGCGGCCGCTCAGCCCCC
>QEPC01004899.1:1410045-1429703 GCA_003113815.1 Sphenodon punctatus
GCTTCTCCATGGTTGCTCGGAGAGGTGGAGAATGGGAATCCTTCCTGTTCAGAGGGAGTAAGTTTTATGTAAATGTATACATTTGCATAATTAGGTGGTGCCTAATTATGCAAATTAGGCCCTGCACCAAGACTTTGCACATGGCCTCACAAACCCTGGGGCCGGCCCTGGGCCTGGTGCTATTGAAATCTTTATGAATGACTTGGATGAAGGGGCAGAGGGTATCCTTAACAAGTTTGCAGATGAGGACAAAACCGGGAGGGGTAGCTAACATCTTGGAAGAGAGAGAAATTCAGAAAAATCTTGATAGGTTGGAAATCTGAGCAGAAATTAACAAAATGGGATTTAGCTGAGATAAATATGAAGTTCTGCATTTGGGGAAGAAAAACCTAGTGCCCAAATATAAGATGGGGGATTCCTGTTTGGCAGCAGCACATGTGGAAAGGATCTAGGGATTGTGGGTGCCCATAAACTGAGCATGAGTCAGCAATGGGATGGGGATGCCCTGCTATTTCAGTCAGCGAAAACCAGAAGCGTTGTTTCCAAATCAGCAGAAGTAATAACTCTCATCAATTCAGCAGCGCTGGCGAGGTCTCACCTGGAGTATTATGTCCAGCCAGCAAAGAGAAGATTAAGGAGGGGGACATGAGAGCAGTCATCGGATATCTAAAGGACTGCCATAAAAAAGACGGCAAGGAATTCTTCTTGACTGCTACAAAGGACACGACTAGAAGCAATAGGCTCAAGTCACAGGAAGAGAGATTTTGGTTAAATATCAGGAAAAATTTCCTAACAGTAAAAGCTGTTCGGTAATGGCATAATTTGCCTGGGGAGGTCATGACCTCTTTGTTGCTGGAGGTTTCCAAAAAGAAGTTGGACAGCCATCTGTCAGGGATGTTGTAGCGGTAGACTTCCTGCATCCAAGCAGGGGGGGGTGGACTAGATGACCCTCGAGGTCCCCTTCCAACTCTAGGATTCTATGGTTCCATGTTTCTAAAAAAAAATAATTTTTACGTTCCAATTCACCTTTTTTTTTTAAAAAAAAGAAATACTTCCTTGCTGTATCCGCAGCCCAGATAACTGCAGTCTGATGTTATTCACACAGGACTCCAACAAATTAGTCTGGCGATAAAACTGCATCAAAGGTGTAATGGGCTAGATTATGTTTGCTGTCTGAGCTGCGCGAGATGCAAAAAGTGAACAAAGAGTGTAATAATAAGCTGAAAGCTTGCACGCTCTCACCGACAGAAGTCGGTCCAAGCAAAGATATCACTAGGGGTCAACACAGCAAGCATTTTCTCTCTAGACTTAGATTTCTGAAACTCATCTGACATCTACAGCAGCAATTCCCAAACTTTTTTTGCTCAACAGACAGCTGTCACTCTCAAAATGTGAATTTCTCACAGACCTCCCCCCCCCCGCCCCCCATGCTCCTACCAGACATGCTCAATGTGGGCTGGCCTTGGACATGGGAGATCAGGACTCAAATCCTGTCTTAGCCACAATCTTGCTGAGTGGCTTTGGACAAGTCACTATCTCTCAGCCTCAGTTTCTTGTCCATAAAATGGGAATAATAATGACCTTTACAATCCTTAAACCAGTTCATTTTCACAACAACCCTTGAGGACGGTCATTATTATGCCTATTTTCCAGATGAGGAACTGAGGCCGAGAGACTGTGACTTCCCCAAGGCCACCGGGTTCACGCCTAAACTAGGATTTGAAATGAAGTCTTCCAGATTTCAATCCAGCTCTTCATCCACTGAGCTACACTGGCTCACACAGAAGTATTATGATATTTTTCATTTTATTTCCTAACTGCTTCCTAATACGCTGGCTTACCAGTTAGCAACACACCCTGGATATGGGCACATCTGTCTAAACACCAGCCTTGGCCACCTCACATTGCACACCTTGTGCGGTGGCACGATATCGGATGCACCGAGGTGGGATAGGAATTTATTTTCAGCTCAAATCACTGTCCTCGGCATAAAGACAAAAGGAGAAAAAGCAGGTCAGCACATGCCAGGATCTGCCCATGGTGTGCCTGGCCAACAACTCTCTCTCTCTCTCTCACACACACACACACACACACACACACACAGCTAGAAGCTGGAATACCACTCTCCTGATGGAAAGTGTTATTACAACACAGATTCCTCTCATTAGCTATCAATTATTCCCAACAAGACGAGATCCAGGAATCCATTTGTCTCTGCTCATGGATTTAATTTGCCACGCTTTTCAATGACACTGGGAGAGCCTTGCAGCACGGCTTGTTGAAAGCCAGCCAGGCCCAAATGCAAGGCTCATTTACACCTCCTGAGACTCTCCGGGGAGTGGACGCCGTGGAATGGCACACACACAGTGTAAATCACTATCAGATGTGGAGCAGTGCTTGCAGATTTCAGCCTTCTCAATGCTGAGCGTCAGGCTGGCCTGCGTGGTTAGGTTAAGGATGAGAACTCATACCTAGTTCTAAGCTCTGCCACAATTTCCCTGGGTGATCTTGAGTAAGTTGCTTCATCTCTCCATGGGCACATTTCCTACAAACAATTAATTCGATGTCATTGGGCCTTACTTCTGTTTTACTCTAGAAGTGTCCACAAAACAAAGTGCTAAACTGGCATTACTCAGGAGTAGGAACTGTATTACAAAGTGTACGGACACTTATCAGTGTGAGGGCGGCAAGCACAGTTAAGTGATCATTACCGCTTAGCTAGGGGGGAAACTGATACGATGCTACTTCAGTTTACACCGTTTGTCCGAATGCTACCAAAGGGGAGTCGTTACTTTTATTTAATTAAAGTAGTTACAGTATATACACTGTTTGTCACAACCCTGTTGAAGTGGAGTGGCTGCTTTAATTTAATGAAATTGGAGCAGTTACTTCGGTTGACCTCTGCTCATCAGAAGGCGGCCAGTTAGTCCCTTTGAATGTGCCACCAGTGGTTGAAACCTTGCCTCCGCACAGACACAGAGTAAAAACCAGATGGGACAGCGGCCCGCTGTGGCCTGTTTGGGGCCAGACCTCACTTGCACGTCTGGGCAGGCGCTGCCACATGTTGGCCTGGGATTGCCACGGTCCATGTTGGCCGCTAGCCCGGGCTCTGACCTCGAGGAAGACCTGAAGTCACAGTCCAGGCTAAGGGGGACGGCTATCACATCTGTTCCTGGGCCAACAACATGGCCTGGGCAGGGTCCATCATGGCTGGCCGCCATGGCTATTTGTCATGGCAGGGTGATGGGTGCAGTGCGGGGACGGGGTTGGCTGGCCGCACATTTGGCAGGTTCTCTGTCTTCCCCGGCTGCGGGAAGTCCGGACTGTATTTGCTGCGGGATTCCCAACCCAGGGTTGGGCAGGCCACTGCCGCGCAGCCATCATTTCTATCTTCACCCACAGTGTCAAGAAGACCCAAGTTTCACACTCAACACCCCCCGCCTCTTTGGGTTCAGGAGCAGCCCCAACTCAACCACACAACTGTGGTGCCCTGGCTCAGCCTGAAACTCCCCTTGTCCCAGCTTGGCCATGTCCCCCTAACTTCCTGGTTGGCTGCCAAACAGAGTCTTTCCCTGCTTTCATACCAGCGTTTGCTCTGCCCTAGCGCCATGGTCTCTGCCTTGTCTTGTCTCTGTCTTCTTGTTTCCAGGCCTTGTTCTCCTCCAGACTTGCTCCTAGCCCTTCCTCTTCTCTAGACTTACTCCCAGTTCTTGCTTGCTTCTGGCCCCTGCTCTCAGTCCAGTTTTGTCTCCTGGCCCCAGTCCTGACCCTGTGTCCCAACCTCGTTGTCCACCCGTATCCCAGAAGCCCCCCACACCTTGACTCTTGTACACAGTCTTCCTTCTCACAGTGGCTGGCAATTTTCTCCTGGGCTTCTACCTAACTCCTGTATTGTTACCACAGTGGATTCAAATACAGCATAAACAATGACGGGTTCCATCTCTCATTTATACATCCCTCCCTTGTTAGCAGCCAGCCAGATAACCAATCACCTGATTTAAAGTCCACTGAAATATATGGGTGCCTTTGTATCAATTACAATGGACTTTGGATCAAACCCCCGTTTCTGAAGAATTTAATTTCCTTTTTAGGACAAATGTGACGTTGCAGAAAGGCCATGGATCTGCTCACTGCGGTCTTCCTTGCCTCTTTCCAGGCCCCTACGTGATTCAACAGAAGCTGCCTCTGTGAATAACATTCATGGCCACCAGCTCCTAGTGCTGGATTAAGCAAACTCATCAATGCTTTGGAAGGGGAACCCCCCAACCCCGATCCCTGCTGAGGAGCTAATTACATCATGCGCACCTGGTGAAACGGACTTCACAGATACTGCACATATATGGCTTCTCTCCCGTGTGAGTTCTCATGTGACGTGGCAGCTTCCCTGCTCCCATGATGACCTTGTTACAGATTGGACACTGCTGAGACGCCTTGGGCTTGATCTTCCTTTCTTCTTCCAGGGGCCAAGGAGGAAAGACTCCCCCCAAGTGAGTGGCACTCAGGAAGTTGAGATAAGCGCTATAGTCGTTCTCTGCCTTTATGTGCCCCAAGTGAGCTGCCGCATTGTCGGCGAACATGTCCTTGAAGAAATCATTTGGGAAAGCTGCTGGAGGGAGCTCCTCCTTCGCTTCCTCCTTGATCTTCCTCTTTTTGACCACCAGGTCCAAAGGGCCATTGTCCATCTGCTGCTCTTCATCTAGCTGGGGAAAGGCGCCAAAGTCTCCGTTCCACAGGTGAGGAAAGAAGCCTGGTGCAAAAGGAGAGAGGGCTGGCCTCCTCTCTGGAATGCTAGACTTAGGGTACAAGTTCTCCCTCAGCAAGGACTCGATGGAAAAGTCCCGTATCACACCCAAGTGGTTGTTAGCGCTATTGGCTGGGAAATGGTTTGGAAAGTCATTAGGCGCTTCTGTGTAGGCTTCTTCAGACTTTGAAGGGCTTTGGTGGCAGCTTACTTCTTGGACATCTGTTAGGTTCTCCTGGTTCACAAAATCTTCCTCTTCTTCCTCCTCTTCCTCCTCCTCGTCTTCATCGTCCTCGTCATCCTCGTCCTCTTTATCATCTTCTTCTTCTACCTCTCCATCAGGCTCCATGATTTCGAGGCATACGTTGATAATGCACTGGATCTCCAGCATCTTGGCCGCATTGAGGATGTGCTTGATGTTGGAGGTGGTGATGGTGAGGGTGGAGGTGTAGGCAAACTCAAGGATGGCGGAAAGTGCTTCAGGCTTGACAAAGTCAATCTCGTAAACATAGGGCTGGTCTGCTAAAGTGCCGGTAGTGAAGAGTTTTTTAAAGTACTTGCTGCATGCAGCCAGGACAGACTTGTGGGTCCTGTACTCCTGGTCTTGGACAATGAGGATGACATCGCAGAGGAGACCGTCGTGACGCTGCTCATTTAAACCACAAAGGACTTCACTGCTGTGGTTCGGGAATGGGATCCCAATAAGATCTTCAATGCCATTAGCCATATTCTCATTTACAGCCCTAGAAGAAAGCACAAACAGCAAGCGGTTAGACCACATGTCTCCCGATATTGATAAAGATGGCAGTTATGGCTTCTGTGGGCCTTTCTTGCCTCAGCCACTTAAACCTTCCCTCCTCCTCCCCTAGAAATGTGAGGGTCCAAAAAAACCCCAAAACAAAACACCTTGGAAGTTTTGTGGGGGTGGGGGAATGTTTTGGTTTGGTTTGGTTTTTTTTCCCCAAGGAAAATTTGGAAAATAATTGAAATAAACAGTTCCATGCACGCTACGATCCAAAGTAACTAATTAACAATTACTATTACGGCATCACTATTATTATAACTAGCTATTACTATTGTTCTGAGCCAAGTTTGTTTTGATAGTAAAATAAATACTGCAAATAATTTCAATTTCTCCCCAAATTTGTTTTTTTAAAACAAAACAAACAAACAAACAAACAAACAAACTAACCAACCAACCTTTTGTTACAGGTCCTGCTGTGGCCTCCCTCACCATAACACCTAAGTGCCGATTATTCTACCCGTATACCCCACCCAGTCCCCAAAGTGGCTCAGGATGGCTTGCACTAGGTAAAAGAAATACATTAAAAAGAAATCCCACCTCTCTCCATTCCCAGTGATCTCCTCTCCTCTCACACCCCCACCTCTCACTTGGAGGAGATCGCCTCTCTCTCCCCAAGTCGAGCTCTCCACAAAGGGGCTACTCCCCAAAGCTTCCTACCCTATTCCCAACCCCTCCCCCATCTCCCAGCCGGGGAATTCTCACGCTAGTCATCCCACCTATCCCTCCCATCCTTCACAAACTCACGCTTCCGCCTCCCCACCCCCATTACCCTCGCCCATAAACTCATTCCCCATAAAACACAAGTAACAATCTTTTGGGGATGTTGCACTCTGACAAATTCATTCAGTGGAGGGCAGCGAGGAAGAGCAGCACGGAACCATGTCTCCTCTTGGGTGCAACTAACATAGTCTCCTCTTTACTCCACACATAGTCTACTCTTTGCTCCAGACATGGGCTCTTTTTAAATGGGGGAGGAGGGGGAGCAGGCCAGGTCCGTATGCGGCGGGTGAAGCGCTGCTGCAGGGGCGATGGGGGGTGAGGGGAAGGGTGCAGATGGGCACACCCCCATCTCTACCCACCTCCATTCATCTCCACGCATGGAGCAACCTGCCTTTTCATCGGTTGCTCTGTGTGTGGGTGATGGGTGGTGTGGGTGGCCGTGGGTGGGTTGTGAGAGCATACACATATGCCCCCCCCCCGCGGTGTTTACATGGGTGGCACCCACAGTGGATCTGTGTGTGTATATGCGTGGGTCCGTCTCGTGTAAAAAGGGCCATAGTGCCCACTGCCCACGCTCTGGTCACCCCACCAGTGCCCTGTCCCCTTGTCCTTTCTTACAGAGCTTCCATCCTCCCATTCCACACCCAACCCTGTGTCCTTCCTCCCTCCTTCCAGGCCTCTCTCCCTTTGCATCTCCTGGCTTCACGCCTTCAGTTTGCCAGCTCCCTATACATGGAACCATCTCCCATTTCTTAGCCTTCAAGTGCCCTTCTTTCTCCACCTTCAAATTCCTCGCCCAAGAATTCTTTCTACAACAGGTCCCCTTACCACTGATACCTCCCACATCTCCCGGGGCCTGGTTTATCATCTGTTGCCTGAGTTACCTTCTACACTCTAGTGTAAGGATGTTGTCTTAATTCTACACTTTGCTAATCACCATGATATTAACAGCACTGTCTAAGGGCTTGTTCCCACAATGACTTATTCTGGAGTAATAGCCTCTTAACTCACTTTAACACTGCTCTTCTTCACACAGGGTGTTTTCAGAAGTGAGGCCGCTACGGTGGGAGCCGTCACTCATGTCGGGATCTGGTGCAGCCGTCCTAACGTGGTGGTGGCCGGGCTGGGGGCAGGGAGTGGCACAGATATGCGTCCGTCTGCCCCCGTGCTGCATGTAGCGGCCCGCCCCCCAGCTAATGGGCAGCCATGGTAGCCAATGATGGTGTCCATGGCATCTGCCCCCTGCAACTTCAGACCGCGGTAAGTAAAGTGGGCTGTCAAGACATGGAAGCCTGCTTTACTCCAGGTCCAGCGGCTGGATCCCGACTGTGGTGGGGGGTCGCCCGGGCTGTGACTTGGGGACTAGTCACCCCCCGTCCCCCGGTTGGATTTATCCCGTAGAAACATCTGGCAGCTGCTTCCCGGCTGCTTTCAAACGTGATGGTGGTCCCCCTGCCACAGTGGGGGAAACAGTGGCAAAGCTAAGCCACCGTCACGTTTGAAAGCACCCACAGAAAACGAGGTTAAGGCAAAGTAAAAAGTGAGGCAAAGTATAACCTCTGAAAGAAACAGGCAGCATTTTTTACTGGCTGTGTGAAGTAAAGCAAGTTAAGGCGTAACCAGCGTAGTCAACAAACGTACAGACGCACCCACCCTTCCCAGAAACTGCAATCATTTACTCTGGGTAGTCTCTTCCCCCCCTTGTTTGTGTGAACACATGCAAAGTGAGGTTGTTCCTCCAGAGTAAATATCCCAGCAAAAACAACCGGTGGGGTATCCAGAGAGCGTGAACACCATCAGAATAAATTCAAGTAACAACAGAGTGCTGTGACTGTAGGTACCCAGTTTCCCTCATTAGATCTGATGCAATTACTATTGTAACTCTCATCCAGCTGTGTGCGTATAGCTACTCCATAACAACTCAGCAGAGGATGGAGCATTCCAAGGTCATATGCATAGAATAGCATGCCAGAATCATGCGGCAGTGGCTTGCCGATAAGGATGCTGCCCTCCCAATGCCCAGCCACCGTTGCTGCTGCTGCTGCTGCTGCTACCACCACATTAGCAGTCCGAGGATCTGTGCAGAAGAGCACAGTCCGTTCTGTGCTGCACGTGTGCCAGGTGGCAGCAGGTGGATTGGCCAAACGTTCCCTGTGCATGCATGTGCAGGGAGCACGGCATCAAGGCTGCGGCAGTGCCAAGCAGTAACACAGCTTTGAGCAAATGTTAAAAGTGAAAGAAACCACCGACACATATAATGTCTCTTTACCTAAAACAGACTAGATCCCTTGACCTTCTAATTTTCTTTTCTGCTACTTGAACGGCAGGAGCAACTGCTGGTTTTCCCCTTTTGATTTGCTAAAATAGCTTTCATATTGTTCACTTGCTTTACTTGCCACCAACATTGTGTAGTCTTTAGATCTGTATTCACGGTTTGGTTTTTTTATTACGTGCCATATTGGGTCAGACCAGCAGTCTATCTAGCCCAGTATCCTGTCTCTGACAGTGGCCAGCTCCGGTAGCTCAAGAGAAGTACATGTATAGATCATGGAGGTGTGACTCATCTCCTACTAACCACTCCCAACTACCTGCAGCCAGGGGTTTAAGCCCCAACTAGTGGGTGTTTTTGGCTCTATCCTCTAAGAATGTATCTAATTTCCGTTTGAAGCTAGCTATGCTGCTGGCTTTTACAGGCTCCTCTCTTCATTGTGTATTCCATAGTAATGTGTCAGCTGCCTCACCCACCTCCCCGCCAGGCTAAAGGTCCACCAGGCGCCACTGGAAGCATGTGGATTAATGCAGTCTGGGACGGCCAACTACACAGAGGGCTGGGGAGGATGAGGAGGACAGGCTAAACCAGACGATCAGGTGTAGCTACGTGGTCTCATCACACGGCAAAGTAATAAGGGTTCCAAAGCAGTTCCAGGAAGTCACCCAGGTCCTGCCTTATCCACTGGCTAGGGAGAGCCGCAGCGAGCTGCCATAGTTATCAACCAAATATTAGCCGTGTCGCGTGCGGGCACAAAACGTGTCTACCGCCAACGGGGTGACCGAAGCTGTGACGTGGTTTGGAACCTTATTCTCCCATTCCCGGTCAGCATCATCAAAGGGATTCCGCTGCCATCGCCTCACCCCAGAAGCGACTCCCATTTCAAAGGAGAGTCTAGGGAGAAAAGAAATCCTCCACCCAAAAGGAAGGCCTGATAGGAAGCTTTATCGTCACACATTTCCTCTTTCAAACAGCTGCACTCAGCCTCCACTCGAGATAGCCCACGTAAGGAAAGACATTCCCTCTGCCAGGCTAGGTCGATCTATATTATTCCCATCAGAGGCAGAGTATAGACAAATATAGAAAGAAATGCATTAACCCTTTGGATGCACCTAGGAGAGACACACGGAGTGAATGCTGTTTCTGTGGACGACACACGACACACACACATTGCACCCATGAGAATTAATGAAGTTTCTATAGAGGACATGTGCACACAAGCACGTTGAGTTAATGCTGTTTCTATGGAGTGCACCCACACAGAATTAATGCAAGTTCTATGGAGGACATGCACGCCCACCCCCATCCCCAGTTAATGTACTTTCTAAGGAGGACACACACGCACGCACACACACACACTAATTGCAGTTTCTATAGAGGATGGACACCCCTCCCCCTTGCATACACACACACTGAATGCAGATGTATGGTTTTAATTATTTTCTAGGGATCATTTTCAAAGGAGTCCAGGCTAGGGAAGATCGAAGAACAGTTATCCCTGCATGCTGTCAAATGCCAGGTTCCTCTGATATCTGCCCCCACACTCCTCTTGTCTCTCTGCTACCCCATCCCCTAAGCTTCTCTCCCCGCTTTTGCCCTATCCCAGGTTTCTTCTCACCTGACACTAGCCTTCCCCCAGAGCTGAAACATGGATCTGTGGTGAATACGGTATTCAATGGTTCTACGCAAGTTGAATTGGGTCCAACAAAACAGATACAAACCAGTATTTGATACCACCATTTTATTTGGATACCTGTTTCAGCTTTTGCGGGGGGGGGGGGGGGGAGGGGCTGGCGGGTGTCTGGTTTTTCCAAAGTTTTGGATCATTTTGGCTTGGATATTCAGTCCGAATATAACCAAATACCTGAACCTCAATGGCCCCAAACCCCGGAAAAATCAAAGTATCAGAGACAAAATATCTGAAAATACGGGTAAATGAACAACCTTTTGGGTGTGAATATTTATTTGGATATTTGATGGGCTATTCGAAAACGTGAATTATATTCACGAATACGAAAACGCCTACTGGTTTCAGCTCTAACCTCTCCCCCATTTTTGTCATCCTCCAGTCCCTCCTTCCTAGTTTCCCTCCCTCCCTTCACTGCCAAGTTAACCATTTTTATAACGGACCATATTTTTTCAGAAGTCCCCAAATCTGCTCCGCGCTGCCACTTTATTTAGAAGCTACGCTGGGTAGAGAATCTGCTCCCCTCCCCTCCATAGCTCCCAACTTCCCCTCTTTCCATTAAAAGTCCTCACCACAATGATCTGCACGTGCTCGACACTCCGGGCAGGTTCCCTTACCACCTGGGCTTATACTGGGAGAGGGAAATCCTGACACCTAGGATACAAGGTGTTGTTGAACTGAGCCAGGCCAATGGTCTTAGCCCAGTATTTTCACAACCTGACACGGCAGCAGGGGTTTCAAACAAACATAACAGCACCTACTCACTTGGGAGTTGGCAGTCTCATGTTTCTTTAATCTTTACACCCCAGCAAGGCTACTCTTTGCTGGCTGCCCTCTCTCCTCAGCAGTATGTACAGGCTGAAGGAGCCGGGATGAAGCTAGCAGAGGACCCACTGCTCTGCTATGGGCAACTCCTTGGCCATACTCTCCCAAAACGTTGTCTGGGACTGAAGCTCTTCAGAGTGAGGGTATTTTCAGACGTTACGGGCGGCCGGTTCACCACAGCGAACCACCAGGGGGGGCGAACAGCGCAACCACGCCCGGGGGTTGGAAAACGACCCAAACAGACGTGCCGGGAACGGGACCACGGGCCGGAACCGGGCCGCACCATCGCGGCCCGTGGCAGCACAACAGACGTGCAGCCGAACCCCCGGCGGGCGCTAAACCCCCACAAGGCACCGGGCAGGGGCGGGACACAGACATGGCCGACTGAGGGCAAACGAAGCCACAAGGCACACAAGGGAACGCCCACACAAGGGAAACGGGAAGGGAGGGGGGAAGAGCGAGAACAGGCTGACAGCCGGCTCACACAGCGGTCCCGCAGCGGGGCACAATGCACGGCCACACGCCCGGGCACACACACACACACACACACACACACACACACACCAGGGAAAGGCCGGGAAGGGGGGAAGGGGCGCCCGGAACACCCCACCCGGAACACCGGCAGGGAGGGGGGGGCACCACCACGGGGCAAGGCACAGACAGCAGCAACCCCCACCCCCACACCACCCCAGTCCAGTCCAGTCCAAGGAGGTGCCCCCACAGGAACAGAGGCAGTCTCGGGGGGGGGGGGCGGACCCCCGGAGCAAGGCACGTTGGGGGCCCCCAAAGCACAGCGAGGCCGGCGGAGGGGCGCCAGGAGGAGGAGGAAGGGGGCCCCACAGTCAAAGGCTGGCACAGGCAGGGCAGCCGGGTCCAGCGGTGCTCCTCCGCAGCACCAGCGACGCTCAGGCAGCACCCACGGAGTCACGGGGATGGAGGGGGCCCAGGACCACGGCCAGGGGCAGCAGCAAGCAGCGAGGCGGGCGGGAGCTCACCGAGGTGGGGTCCGCAGGTCGGGAGCGGCCAGCGGGGACCAGGCCCCCCCCCGGGCCGGGGCGGGAGCCCACACGGGGGCACCACGCGGGGGGGGGCAGGCCAGCGACGCGGGGCTCACGGGCCGCTGCCGGGGGCCCCGCTGGCCCCAGGGCCCGGGTGGCCCGCCCGGTGGACCAGGTGGGGCCAGTGCAGCATGCCCCGGCGGTACCCCTGCAAGGACATGTAGTGGGCGATCAGGTAGTAGGCCTCGAAGGGATCGGGCATGGTGAGGGCCAGCTGCACATCCACACGCGCCCACACCGCCAACAGGGATGACATCTCCACCGCGGAGGGCTCCGGCACACAGCAGGCAGCAGAAGGGGGCCACGGAAGATGCCCCAGCTCCAGAAGCCGCTGGAACGCCGCCCCACGGGTGCGCTGGTACCCACGGGCCCCGTGAACACAGGAGAAGTAGCTCACGGCCAAGGCAGGGCCACCCTCGGCCAGGCACTCCGAGTAGGCGCCCAGACCACACACCACCAGCGCTGACACGGTCTCCGAGGCGCTCCAGGGCACATGGGCGCACAGCACCTCCGGGATGCGCCCCTCGGGGAAACGAGCCAGCCCCAGGGCCTCCGCATGCAGCCGGCAATCACGGGCGCTCACCACATGGCCAAAGTAACGGAGCCCGGAGCTCAGGCTCTCGTAGGCACCTGCACGGCTCCCCGGCCCGGCCAGGAGCAGCTGCACGGCAGGGGTGTGCCACAGGTCGCACAGAGACATGGTCTCGCGGAAGGCCCAGATATGGGGGGCCCCTTGGGGGCCGGACAGCGGGAGCCCCATGGATGGGCAGCCAGCCATGGTCCAGCACAACAGGGAATGGGACACGGAGCCCGGAGGGCACACAGACTGCCCAGGGCCGGGAGAGGCTCGGCCCGGCCCCCGGGACAGGGAACACGGGCCCGCACCGCAACATTGTAGCACAACAGAGCGAGGCGTGGGGTGCGGGCCCGGCACAGCTGCAGAGAACAACAGCGAGCTCTCTGTCTGCCTAATCGCACCTTCAAGGCCATCCCGCTACAAACAGCGAGGGGAGGGGGCCCGGGGTGCTGGGGGCGGGAGCAGCCGGAACGCACCGGCACAGGGCGCGCGCAGGCCCGCGAGGCCGACCCCCGGGCGGAGCCACCAGCACCGGGCCGCCATAAGCGCTCCCAGCCCCCACCGGGGCCCCAGCACCATGGAGCGCGATAGGGCAGGTGGGAACTGGATGTTCCTCGCGCTCGCGGCTGAGTGGCACCGTGACCACACTGAGCAGCTGTGCCTCCTGACCGAGAGGGTGCACCTGGCCGTCCGCCTGCGCTATGTCCTGGCCCTGCGGGCTGGCGTGCGCCTCCGGGGCCAGCAGGCCCGCAGGAGAGTCCGTGCCCGGCTCAGGGCTCGGCGCCGGGCCTGGGGGGCGTGGCTGGCCGCCTGCCGGAGCCTCACCCGGCCCGCTGCGCTCCGAGGGGCCGCGAGGCGGTTCCGCTGGGCAACGCAGACCCTCCGCCGGGCAGCGCTGCTGGCTATGCCCATAGCGCGGAGCCTATGGGTCACGGAGCGGCCCCAGGCCTGGTGGGAGCGGGCCCAGGCCCACTGGGGGGAGGCCGAGTGGGGGTCCCACTTCCGGATGGGCAAGGCCACCCTGCTGCGCCTAGCGGAGCTCCTCACGCCCTGGCTGGAGCGGCAGCACACCTCCATGCGGGAGCCCATCCCCATGGTCCAGCGGGTGGCCATAGGGGTCTGGGCCCTCGCAACGCCCGACTCCTGCCGCTCCGTGTCCCAGCACTTCGGGGTGGGGCTCAGCACGGTCGCCTGCATCGTGCGGGATGTGTGCGAGGCTGTGGAGGGCGTGCTCCTCGACAGGACCATCCAGCTCCTGGACCAGGGCGCTGTGATGGCTGGCTTCGCGGCCGGGGGCTTCCCGAACTGCATCGGAGCCGTGGACGGCACACACATCGAGATCCTGCGCCCGGCCGCGGGGGAGGCCCTGGAGTATGTGAACCGGCACGGATACTACTCCCTGCACCTGCAGGGGGTGGTGGACCACCGGGCCCGCTTCATAGACATCTACACGGGCAACTCCGGCCGGAGTCACGACGCCAGGATCATGACCATCTCCCCCTTCTATGCCCGCATGTACCGGGGGGACTTCGCGGACATGGGCATGAGGTGGATCGAGGGTGTTCCCATGCCCCCCTGCATCCTGGGGGACCCCGCCTACCCCCTGACCCGCTGGCTGATGAAGGTCTACCCTGTCCCGAGCACCCCTGCGGAGCAGGTATACAATACCCGCCTGTGTGCGAGCCGGACCGTGGTGGAGCGTGCCTTCGGGGCCCTGAAGCAGCGCTGGAGGAGTATAGCTGGCCGCCTGGACTTCACCGTCCCCACCTCCGCCCTGGTGATCGGTGCCTGCTGCGTTCTGCACAATGTGTGCGAGACCGAGGGGGCGGCCCTGGAGTACCCCGAGCCCCACCGGCCCCCCGGTCCTGTTCCCCTGTACGTGAACGCAGGGAACCCCCGGGAGTACCGGTATGCCAAAAGGATCCGGAACGCCCTTGCAACCCACATCGCCCGGGGGGGCCCGCTGTGAGGGCCTTCCCGCCCCTGGGGGCCCCACCCCCCGTTCCGTGCCCATGCCCCTGTACACGCGGTCCCACAGCCCTGTCCCCCCCACAAACGGGCCGGGGACAACTGTCTCTTTACAACACTTTATTGCCCACACAGTTCACACAATCACCCTGTGCCCCCTCCCCACCCCCGTGCCCGTGACCCCGTCCACCACCCGCCCTCATGTGGCCCTCCCCCTCCCCCCCCTTCCCACCATCCCCCCGCGTTTCCTGGGCCGACCCCTCGTGCGGCCGCTTGGGCCCACCGAGCTCTGGGAGCTCCCCTCCCCCCCACTGTCCGTGTCCCCTGCCGTGTCCTGGGCCGGTCCCGGCCCCGGCAGGGGGCCGGGCGGCGGATGGGCAGCTGTGCCCGGTGCCCCGGTCGCGCCCCGGGGGGGCTGGACCCTCCGGAGGCCCGGGGGCACTGGGAGGCGCATGCGAGGGCCCTGGGGCCGGGGGGGCGCCAGGGGCGGCAGGGCTGGGCCCGGGGGCGCCGAGGGGCCCGGCATGGGGACCTGGGCGGGCAGGGCGCCCGGAGGTGCGCCGGCCATCACGTAGGCACACATGGTGCCCGCATGCAGGAGCAGGGAGGTCCCAATGTCGTGGGACCTGTCCATCTTTGCACTGTGCTCCCGCACCATGCCCTGTATGTCCTGCCGGAGGCCCCTGAGCAGCCCCTGCTGCCGCTGGTGCTCCCGGCGCTCCCGCCTCCGCTCCAGGCGCACCTCCGCCTCCAGCCGGCGGTCTGTCTCCAGGGCCTTCTCCATGGACCGCTCTATGGCCGCCTCCATGCGGTCCACGGAGGCGATCATGCGCTCCCCCTGTTCCTCCGCCCTGCGGACGATGTCCTCCGCTTGCTCCTCCCTGCGCCTGCGGACCCGCGCCCGGTACTCCCGCATCCGCTGGGCTGGGGCTGCGGCCGGCGGAGGCGCCGCGCGCGGGGGCTGCCCTGTGGAAATGGGCGGGTGGGTCAGTGCAGGGCCCTGTCCCCTAGCGGGGTCGGGTCCCGGGGCCCCCTGCCCCCCCTCCCCCACTGAGGCCGGAGGCCCCCCTGGGCTGGCGCCCGGGGGGCCCTCCCGCCATCCCAGCCCTCCCGCCTTACCTGGGTCCGGCACCTGCTCTCCTGTGCCCTCCGCGGGGGCCTGCACCGTCTCGCTGGCCCGGTCCTGGGGCTCCCCATGTCCTGCGGGCGGGAGAGGGGGGAGCGGGTGAAGGGGGCTGGTTGTGGCCCCTGCAGCAGGGCCCCCACCCCCGCCCCTGCCACCGGCCCCCTGGTCGTGCCCCCCCCTGCCCTGGGGGCCCGCTTACCCTCTATGTCCGTCTCCGAGCCTTCGGAGCCCGGCGCCTCACCCTGGGAGTGCTCCCCCTGGGACCACTGGCTGAGGGTGGTGAAGGTGCCGACCTCCGACTCCGCCTGGCCGGCCCGGCGTTGGGATGTCTCCGGGCTGCTGCTGGGGGGGGGCCTTGGGGCTTCTGCGGGTCCCGGGTGGTCCTCCTGGGGGTGGGGGTCCCCTGAGCTCGTGTCTACCGGGCGGGCGGCGAGGGGAGGGGGTACCTCGGCCCGCTCCCTGCCCTGGACCACAGCGCTGCCCACCAGGCGTGGGGCAACTATGGAGCCCTTCATGTGAAGGATGCGGTCCAGGGCATCGTAGTAGGGGGCGGTGCGGGCCCCGTGGCCGGAGCGGCTGTTATTGTCCTTGAGGGCCTTGTACCCCCTCTTGAGCTCCTTGGCCTTCGAGCGACACTGGTTGACAGTGCGCTCGTGCCCCGCCGCCTCCATGTCGCGCACGATGTCCCGGTAGACATGCTCGTTGCGCTGGTTTATTGCGAGCTCCACCTGGTACTCGAGGGTCCCCCAGATCCGTATGAAGTCCCGGGTCTCCTGGAGGCCCCACTGTCCCCCTCTGTGATAGGCCTTCCTCCGGCTGGGCCCCTGCTGTTCCTCCTCCCGGTCCAGCTCCTGCTGCACCTGCCTCTGCTCCTCCTCCACCTCCTCCTGGGGGTGCGCCTCCGGGGGCCGGGGGCCGGGCTCCTCCTGGGGCTCGTCCGCCCGGGCCGACTTTCGTGTTTGGGGGGGGAAAGGGGGTGAGTGGTTGCTGGGTGGGGGTGTGGCCCCTCTCGGGGGCCCCCTGCCCCCCTGCCTTCCACCCGGGGTCCCCCCGGCCCCCCCATGGGGGGTTCACCCGTGCCCCCTGTTCCCCTCCCGTTGGGTGCCCTTACCCTTTTCCTGGGTGCCTCCTGTGGGCCCGTTCCGGCCGCTGTCCCCGGGGCGGCGCGACCCGGCTGCAGCTGTGGGTGTTGTTCCCGGGCCGCCTCCCTGGTCGGGTGCTCCCGTGTGCCCCCTTCCTGCGCCTGTGCCCCCTCCGCCTGCATCGCTGGGCCTGCCTGCACCTCCTCCGCCTCCTGTCCCGCCGCTGTCGCTGTCTCTGCCTCCGCTCTCTTCCGCTTCCCTCCTCGCTCCATCCCGCCACGCTTGCTTGCTGCTGCTCTCGCTTTAAATCTCCCTCCGGTGGTTGTGTTGATGCTGGTTGCCTGGCAGCGACGCTGCGTGCCTTGTCCCCGGCTGGGGCTCGTTTGGTTTGGTTCCGCTCGGGGATTGGCGTCCAGACGTTACTTTTCCTTGGTTCCCTGTGGGGGTTCGTTTGACCACGCTTCCCGGGACCTTCCCCCGGCTAGCCCGGGAAGCGTGGTTGAACCTGACCCCATGTGGGTATTGAGCGTGATGAACATCTGGCGCGCGCCGTTCAGACGTTCAGAGCCCTTTGGCCCCACGGGGGGGTTGAGCGTGGTTCACTGTGGTTGAGCGTGATCTCGTAACGTCTGAAGACACCCTGAGTCAGCACAACCGCAGGACAACTGTGGACAAACTAAAATCAATGGGAGCTTGCCTGAGAAAAGATCAGGGCAGAAATTGGCCCTGGTGCTTTTCTTTTCTTTTCTTTTTTTATGATGGGAAAGAATCTGAGGATGCAAGTGAATGTCATTAAAGTGGGCCAGGATTCCGCTGTGGTTTCAGGCTTTTACAGCGTGTCTCCGGCGAGAAGGGGAATTCTCAGGCAGCGCTGCTTTCCTCCCACCCATGGAAGATCAATAGCCAGCCAAGACCTTGGGATTATCTCCCCTCTTCTTGCCCTCCTCCACAGCTGCTGTTTAGCAGATATGACGTGGGAGCAGGCGAGCCAAGGTCTTGGGAAAAAGAGTGGAATCTATACCAAGAACAAAGCAGCTGCCACAGACCCACCCAACAAGCCAGCCTGCAAGCAGCCCTCCTCCAAGGCGGGATACAGGCAAATGCAGATTGCATACTCTCTAACCAGCGCGTAGCCAGGTTGGAATGGACTCCCTGCTGGGAGAACTCCTCCCCAGTGTGCAGATCAACTCTGCATGTGTGTGGACCCCCCCACCCCCCAGACTCATGGGCCCCGGTGCGGCTGCACCTGTAGCGCCTATTATAGCTAAGCCCCTGCCTCCAACATTGAATGGAGAGAAAAAAGTACACTACATGCCACCCCTAATTTGTGTACATTTGCATGTGCTTATGAAAATTTGTAACAGCCCACCGGCCAGCTTTGGGGCTGAGGGGGGAAAAAGGAGGTCTGTGTGAGACGCTCGCTGTACTCACACATTAGTATGGCCAGGACTGATGGTTCAAGTTACAATTCAGCCTATTAGAAAGTCAAAACTTTCAAACAAGCGCGTTCACTTTGGCTCTAACGTTTTCGTTTTAAAGACACTCAGAGGATCATAGATGGAATCAGTGACTGACCCTTTCAGCAGCTAAAGAATCACCTCTCTTAAACACAAACTCTTCTGATCTTTTTTTATTATTTTTATTTTTCATCTTGATCCCGGACACACAGCTCCCTCCCCCTGATAACGGTGCTTATCCCAACTCTGAAACGCCCGTTTTCTCTTTCTCTTGAGGTTGGGACTTCTACAGATGGGGAAAATGGAATAAAAGCTTATCCCATTTTCTCACTTTGTTAAAGTGAGAAACTGTGCAACAGCTACTCTTCCCGGTCCTACTACCCAGACAGGAATAACAAATAATAGCAGCCAGGGCTGTTAACCTAGGCAGGGAGTTGCAGCTCTTTCTCCTGCTGGAGTAACGAGGTGCTATTGACCCCCCTTTTCTTAATCTGGATCCAGTACAAACTTACACTGCAGGGAGCCTGGTACAAGGTAACAAAACCCGTATCTGTCTTGGGTAAAAAGCTCCTGTTGAAGGGTATGAGACTCTGCGGTTACACAAGGACTCCTCATCCTTCCTATAGCGCGTCTAGGCGGAGGCAGTGCTTTATTTACAATCACAGATTTTCAGAGACAGGTCCCTGCCCAGCAGGCTTACAATCTAAGGTGGACACAGGTGAGGGGTACACAGGGAGAGAGAGACAGACAGAGACACTTGTACAGATGGGGAATTGAGTTTGGGACTTGCCCAAGGCTAACCAGTGAGTTCATGGCTAGGGCAAGACTCAAACCCTGGCTTCCCAGGTTCAAGTCCAAGACTACATCACTCTGGCGCTCACACCACATGGATCCCAATTCACAGGCTCTATGAAATGACAACAGGAGTGTGAGAAGTGTGGACATAAACTCCAGGCCCAGGGAGCCACAAATGTAGGGGGCCCCAGCCTATGGGGCCCATGGAGATGCAGGAGGGGCTCCTAATACATGTGGGCCATGAGCAAATTGGAAATAGGGGTGGGAATTCAGATTTGGATTTAACCCGTAACTTCTCAGAACAGGCAGTAAAGGATTAATAAGAACCGAACCAAACCAGTGCAACAACAAGCCTGTTGCACGCTCACAACTACTCCCACCCAAACCACAACACCCAAGTCACCACAAGCACCCTCCCACACTCCAAATTCACGAAAAAAATCCAAACACTTAGCTTTGTGGTCAGTTTCAGCTCCAATTACCGGTGCTAGGATGCTTCCTGTGCTGGTTTAAGAAGCACAAGGCACGCCCCCCCCCCCCCCCGTGCT
>QEPC01004899.1:1431747-1480817 GCA_003113815.1 Sphenodon punctatus
GCATCTTCATGAATGTTAGACCCCTTGTCTCTCCCTCTGTTCCCCTTCCTAAGTCTCTCCCCCAGCTCCTGTCTCTCAGATTGTAAGTCCTAGGGGCAGGGACCGTGTCTATTTTATTACTTTGTAAAGTGCCAGATACACTGCTTGCGCTATATAAATGTTTGTTAATAATAATAATAATAACGAAGAGGCATGCAGTGCTTTGAGCGGTGGGGAGCCCTTTACAAGCTAAGAAGTGGCCTAGTTTGGTAAAATGGTCAACAATAACAAAGACGGCCGTGTACCCCCAAGACGGGGGTAACTCAATTATAAAGTCCATCCCCACGCGTTGCCATGGTCATTGGGGGACACGGTTTAATTGTAAGAGACCTGTGGGCACCATTCAGGGTACCTTGGTTCGTGCACAAGTGGCGCAACGTTGTATGTATTGATGCACGTCGTAAGACAGGCGCGGCCACCAAAAGGTACTTTGGATGAGCTCACAGGTTTGTTCAGCTCCGAGATGACCTGCAAGGGGTGCATCGTGGTGGGACCATAACACATGTTTCCTACAAGACGGGGGAACCACAATTCGGTCTTCCTTGAGCAGCATTCCATCTTTTGTGATGTAGGACGGATCGTTGGTTGCGGTGAGCTCCGTTGTGGTAGCTTGTTGGAGTTGGGCTTGAGAGAGGTCACTGCCTGCAAAAAACTTGGAGTCCAGGATGGGTCCTTGAGGTGGATGAAGGTCATTGCATGTTTCCCGGTAGCGGGACAGGGCATCCGCCAAGACGTTCAGTTTTCCTGGGCGATATTGAACGGTGAATGAAACCCTGGCAAAGAAGAGGGCCCAACGTGCGTGTCGAGCGTTTGTAATCTGAGCACTTTGTAGAAAGGTAAGGTTCTTGTGGTCTGTAATGACCGTGACAGCATGTTGGACCCCTTCAAGGTAATGCCGCCAGGCTTCAAAGGCTGCCTTGATTGCTAGAAGTTCTCAGTTGTATATGGCATAGTTTCGTTCTGCACTGGACAGTTGGCGTGAATAATAAGCGCAGGGGTGCAGGGTGTCCTCTTTCTCAGAGGGCTGGAGTAGGATGGCTCCAATGGCGTCACTGGAGGCATCGGCCTCGACGTAAAATGGCAATTCTACGTTTTCTTGAGGTAGGTTAAACTGTTCTCTTGCTCTGCTCCCCAATGATATTCTTGGTTTTTCTTAAGGAGGGTTGTAAGGGGTTTTGTGATTTCCGCATAGTTAGGGATGTACTGGCGATAATAATTCATGCTCCTTAGAAATCGCTGAAGGGGTTTTACTGCCTTCGGAGCAGGCCATTGCCGGATGGCCTCCACCTTTCGAGGATCCATCGCAATTCCCATAGGACTAACCACGAAGCCCAAAAATTCCACTGTGGCTGGGGCCCCCTACATTTGAGGCTCCCTGGGCCTGGAGTTTATGTCCACACTTCTCACAGTCCTGTTGTCATTTTTCCTGTTTACAATATAGCTTATACTGGCGTAGGCGTTGCAGAACCTGCTGAACGTGTTGTAACAAGGAGGTAGAGTAGATCAGGATGTCATCTAGGTATGCTATCACAAATAAGTCCAATATGTCGTGGAAGATGTCATTTATAAAGTGCTGAAACATTGCCGGGCGTTGGCTAGTCCAAACGACATTACCAGATACTCAAAATGTCCGTAGTGGGTGCGAAATGCCATTTTCCATTCGTCCCCTTCCCTTATCCGGACCAGATTGTATGCTCCTCTACGATCCAATTTCGTGAAGATGTGGGCGCCCAGAGGTTCTTGACTGTTACTGCATTCCGGCCACGATAATCGATGCAGGGTCGGAGCCCCCCATCTTTCTTGGGGATGAAGAATATGGGGGCTCCGGCTGGTGATGTAGAGGGTCGAATGAAGCCATTTTGAAGGCTTTCTTCTAAGTACGTGCGAGGGCTTGTAATTCAGGTGCCGAGAGGGTGTATATCCGCCCAAAGGGCAGTTCAGCGCCTGGAAGAAGATTGATGGGCAGTCACAGGGTCTGTGAGGGGGAAGTTCAGCCGCCTGTGTGGGACTGAAAACATCTGCATAGTCTTTATAGTAGTGTGGCAGACCGTCCTCCGGACTAGACAAAGTTCCACAGACAGTCGTGCTTGCTTCTGGAGCAGAACATAAACAGGATTGCTTGCAATGGGGAGAGGAAAAGCGAATTGTCTTTGGTCTCCACGTGATCTGGGGATCGTGGCAACATAGCCAGGGTAACCCCAGCACCACAGGGAAGATGGGGGTATATACAATGTCAAATGCGAGCTGTTCCTGGTGGACCCCAATGGTGCATACCAGCGGTATTGTTTGGGACATGATGGGGCCAGAAATGAGGGGACAGCCATCAATGGCATGCACCATCGTGGGACGAGCTTTTGTTTCAGAGGGGATGGCACAAGCCTGCACAAAGGTTAGGTCCATAAAATTCCCCGATGCGCCAGAGCCGAGCAACGCCCAAACGACACGAAAGTGTTGGGCGTCAGTAGTGATGGTAAGGGGTATTTGAAGGTAGAGGTCCAAGGATGATTGCTCGACGGCTGTGGTCTTATGGCCGGGATGATTCCTGCACATCCCAGCCCTTGAGGTTCCCCCGCCCTCGCCGTTGAGGAGGCATGGATGGGCACTCCTGTATGAAATGCCCAGCCTCGCCACAGTAGAAACACACCCGGGTCTGCCGTCTCCGCTCACATTCCTCGGTTGATAGAGGGCCTCGTGATGCGCCGAGCTGCATGGGTTCAGGTTCTGGGTTCCCCGTGGTCCCCAAGGGGGGTCGCAGGGACCAAGAGGATCTGGGGTACGAGCCCTCGTAAATCCTGCCGTCGCTCACGTCGGCGTTCATTTAACCGATCCTGTATCTGGAGAGCCATAGTGATAAGATCTTGCCAGTTATCTGGAAGGGTCGTGTAGGATAGCTGATGCTTGAGCTCGTCGCTAAGGCCCTTTCGAAACATTACTATTAACACTTCGTTAGGCCACTGCAGATCCAAGGCTAGCTGTTGGAACCGGGTGACATAGTCCAGGAGGTCACCCTTGCCCTGTTTGAGAGACATGATAGCAGCCTCTGCGTCCCGGCGGCGATGAGGGTGATCAAACAACATAGTAAATTCCTTGACAAATTCCTCATAGTTCGAAAGGAGGGTGTTTTTTCCTTTTAACAATGTAGTGGCCCAATCCAGTGCAACCCCCCTCCCCAAGTTTCCAATGATATACGCCACCTTTAACGTATCTGTGGCATATGTGGTGGGTTGCATGGTGAAAGTCAGCTCACATAAGTTAGGAAGCCCTGGAAGGCACGTCGATCCCCCCAAAACTTTTCCACCCTGGGCCCCTTGGGTTCTTGGCCCCCAGGTGGTCCCCCAGGTGGTGGGTGTTCTCCAGCTTCCGCAGCGGGAATTGTCACTGCGGTCTCTGCCCCGCCCATTGGTTGTCCCACCACCCTAGCTAACTCTGCATGCTTGGCATGGAGGACTTTTACCTCCATGGCAATGGATTGAATGGCTCGCACCAAATTCCCTATTTCGGCAGCAATATCCATCAAGCTAGGAGTCCTAGCAGGGAAGGGGGATAAGGAATTAAGGCCAGTAATTCTGTCAGAGGGGTAGGGGGCAGAGGGGACCAGACACCCAGGCTTACAGTCACACGTGGCTCCTTGAGTGCTATGCCCTCAACGTGACGGGGTATAATACCCATCAGGATAGTATTGTGGCCCTATATATCTCCCAGAGACGGGGCACCTATCATCATAGGGCGCGGAGCATGAGACCAGACCAGGGCAGAGAGAGCCCGCTACGAGTTCACACCCCACACACACCTTAGGGAAGACGGGGTACGAGATGCAGGTGTGGGGGGGAATGTGGGGGGAAGGAAGGGAGAGGGTCTGGGATTAAGGCGAGGGGAAGAGGGGGCACACCCACACACGGTTGATGAGGAAGGACTCCAGAGACGGGGGTAGGGAAGGACTTGCATGCTCACAGCCGCTCCCACCCAAATCACAACACCCAAGTCACCACAAGCACCCTCCCACACTCCAAATACACGAAAAAATCCAAACACAGCTTTGTGGCCAGTTTCAGTTCCATTACCGGCACTAGGATGCTTCCTGCGCCCGTTTAAGAAGCACAAGGCATGCCCCCCAGCATGCTGAGAGCTGTGCAGAGCGCCGCAATGGCATCAGTCCTGGCCCCGCCCCCGGCGTCGTCATATGGGGCTGCGCTGCTGCATTCGTGTCCGGCCCAGTTGCCTGGGCAACCGGACGTGCGTGCAGCACGCTGTCGGCGTCTGGGGTAGGCGCAGGGCCGGAGTCCAAAACAGTGCTGGCGGGGGAACCTGCAGGTCCCGCAGCCCTCGCCCCTCTGGCCTGGGCACCGGCGCTGACACCTACCTCTGGCGAGAACTGGGAGATAAAGCCGTTTGTTTACAAACAACTTCTCCCCATGTAGGTTGTTGCCTTGTAAAGAAGGTTTTTCCAGATGGCTCCCAACATTCTCACAACTGGGTTGTGCATGGCATGCTCACCATATTCAAATGATAGACCACGTGATGGTCTTGATCTCCTCTAATATAAAATGCACTCTCCCCCTCAGATTGACAGTTCCTCCCAACCCTTTCTAGGAATATAAGAAAAAAATTCCATTCAGGGCTGGAAGGGTGAGTGTTGTGAGAATGTTTGGAGCCATCTCGAAGAACCTTCTTTACAAGACAGCAACCTACTGTTCTTCTTCGAGTGGCTCCTCACAGGCCCTTTTTACACGGTTCCGCCGGGTGCACGCCGGTGCGTGGGGGGGGGGGGCATGCACACGATCGCACACGCATCCCCACACTCATCCGCACCCATGAAGCAACCGCCCTTTTCCCCAGTTGCTCTGTGCGTGGGGACGAGTGGGGGGATGAGTGGGGATGTGTGTTAGGTGCATGTGCACATGCACCCCCATTCACTGCGGGAGCACGCGCCATGCCGTTCACACGGGGCTCCCCCACCCATGAACATGCAGCGTGGGGGCGGGGATTGGTTGGGGGCAGCAGTCTGAAAAGGGCCTAGGGGCGCAAAATTCCTAAGTCCGGCCCTGCCCTCCCCCGGGAGGTTAATTTACGTTCAGGCCTGAGTGCCTTTAGGAGGCAACGCAAAACTGTCTTATTTGCGAGGCCATTTGGCAGTGGGGATTAGGAGAGGGGGTGTTCTGGGGGGATAGGGGTGAATTAGGAGGTTGGGGAGTTGGGGGGAAGATGGGTTGGGGGATAGTGTAGGGTTGTGGGGTATTATGTTTTTGTATTTTTTGTTGTTTTTATTTTTATTTTATATTTAGGTATTTTATATTTTGACACCATAAGCCGCCCTGAGCTGCTGTTGGTGGGAAGGGTAGGGGGAAAATTAAAATAGTAAAATAATAAATGCATAAATAAATAAAGCATTCCTATGTTAGCAGGACTTTCCTGGATCCAACACTGCCCATCAGAGGCCTTGTTCATAAGGAGAGGGCTGCTTCTCTTACGTGAAGCCGTAAAAAGGATACCAAGTGGCCAACCCAGAAGAAACCTCAGAGGGATAACACTATAGACCACGGAAGGGATGGGGAGCCTTCAGGCCCTGGGGCCAAAGGCAGCCAGTGGATTGATTTTATGTGTCCCCTTGCCAGTGTCTGGATCTGGTTCCTAGGTCCAGTTCCTATCCCCAAGCACTGAGAGACTGAGAGGGCCTGCACACTTAAGGATAAGGGACAGATCCATGGCACAGTTCCATGATCTGGACCCTCCTCTTCTTGAGGGCACACTTTAAGCATCCCCACCCGTAACATTTTCTAGCTCCCGTTTTTACAGCTGACCATTTTTTGTCAGAGAGGTCCCCGAGTCTGTTCCGTGCCGCCACTTTATTTAGAAGCTATGAGGGGTAGAGAATCTGCTCCCCTCCCCTCCATAGCTTCCACTTTCCCCTCTTTCCACTAAAAGACCTCACCACAATGATGTGCAAATGCTCTGCAGTCTGCATGCAGGGCAGGCCACCTACCACCCTTCTATGTGGCCCTCGGAGCTCAGACTAATTTTCAAAGTGGCCCCTGGGAGGGAAAATGTGGATAGACTTGGTCCCGGGAAGCCAGGATTTGAATCTTGCAGTAGCCATGAGGTCACTGGGTGGCCTTGGGCAAGTCACAACCTCTCAGCCTCAGTTACCCATCTGTAAAATGGGAATATATGTGTGTGTCTCTGTCTTTCCCTGTGTTCATCTCACCCGTGTCCATCTTAGATTATAAACCCGCTGGGCAGGGGACTTGTCTTCAAAAATCTGTGAGTGTAAAGTGCTGAGTATGCCTAGCAGCGCTACAGAAATGACTAGGAGGAGGAAAGGGTCCTCGTGCTATGTCTGCTTGTAGGGTATTTCTTTGTATCCATGTTTTGGATTGTCTGGGCTACTTCTCTTTTGCATTAACCCTGACTGGTCTGCGGGCTGGAACGCGCTGCCCCAAACTGGGAAGCCTTTCCTAGGTTCCAAGTTGTCTCTCTCTCTCCCTGGAACTCTGTTCTAGTAGTTAACTACAGCCGATGGCATTTCAAAATCCAGGCAGAGCTGAAGTCCTGTACCATTTGCATAAGTTTGTAGAAAAGGGCATATATCTATATATACATGCTAGCTTGACAGCTGTGAAGTCCCGCGCTGCCCCACAGGACACGGAGCCTCTGCTATGACCCTCACATCCTGAGCCCTGAGGGGGCAAACTGACACAAGCTGGGAGAGATCTCAAGGTGACACTTCCAGCCCGACATGCTTCCTTCCTAACGCTCCCCTCCTCCTTCAACTCCAACCCCAATTAAAGGGTGGATTTTTTTCCCCCCTCCCTCCAACAATAACAGAGCCCAAAATAGAGCCTGCAGACTCAGCACTTATTCCAAACTCCAAATGTCACCCCTTTAAGGAAATTAGAGAGAAGATGTGCACACTCAAATAAGGGAGGGGGACAGGAGGCTGTGGATTGATTAGAAGGAGTTGGGCAGACAAATCCCTACTATAAAAGAGCATTGCTGCATTGTTAAAATAGAGGGTTTGCCAAAGTAGCCGCATTCCAATGAGTGGGATATCCAAATAGACCATCTAGGACAGTGCTCAATATTCAAATTCATTGAAATCAGAGTTGAAATGCAGGGCCTTTCCCCCTGTCCGGTGGCTAATCCGACAGGTACCAGATAACCCCCACCTAGTGGGACTACGCGATACCTACTGGATTAACTGCTGGGTAGGGGTGTTGAAGGCGTGCAGGAGGGGAACGTAGGGGCACAGGTGGGCAAAAGTGCAGCTAGGAGGGGAGCCCTTACCTCGTCTGAAAGTTCCCTGGGGGCAGCAGGGGCTGTTCCAGCCAGAGCCTGTTGTGACCTGGGCCAGCCTCCAAATGCATGCTCAGGAGGGACTGACTAAGTTCCGAACCTGAACTGGAAGTGATTCTTTCGGTCACCCTCCTGCCTGCTCCTGGCTGTTTGGATATCCAGGCAGATAGGTTTGCAGGATCCGAATCGCCTAAGGTCATCTTGAATTTCACAAATCTGACAGATCGGCTTATCCACCCGAATAACCCTTTCAGTTCTAACTGCAATGAACGCTCAGCATCTAGAAGCATAACGCTATCACAGTAACACTTCCCCCACACAGGAGCCGTGCAGTCAATGGCGTCTGGGATTATCACTTCAAAATGTCACAAATAAGAGACACTGAAATTAGGGATGTTCCCGATGAGAATGCATTAACATTGTCTCCAAGTCAGCAGAAGTAATCATTCCAATATGCCTCTAGAAGGCACTCGTCAGACCTCATCTCGAGTCTTGTGTCCAGTTTGGGGCAGCTCATTTTAAGAACACGGACAAACTGGAGCGAGTTCGGAGGAGGGAGACAAAGATGATGAAGGATTTGGATTGGAAACCAGTCTTATGAGGAAGGATTGAAGGAGCTGGGTGTGTTTAGCCTAGCAAACAGAAGACTAAGGGAAGACATGAGAGCAGTCTTCAAATATCTAAAAGGCTGCCACCAAGGAGATGGCAAGGAGCTGCTCTGCGATGATACAGAGCACAAGACTAGAAATAATGGGTGCAAGCTACAGGAAGGCATATTTTGGTTAAATATCAGGAAAAACCTTCCTGACAGTAACGGAACAAGATGCTCCATCAATGGAGGTTTTCAAAAAGAGGCTGGACAGCCATCTCTCGGGGATGTTGTAGCTGTCGTCCTCCTGTCTCCAAGCAGGGGGTTGGACTAGATGCCCCACGATGTCCCTTCCACCTCTAAGAGTCTATGGCCCAGGGAGCTGCGGTGTTCAGAATAAGGGACATCTGTTCTGTAAATAAGGGATGCCCATTGCGTTCTCTAGGTCCGTAGGACTCTGAAGTAAAGCTTCAGGGCTACCCTAGTGGAATCCTGGACTCAAAGGCTTGATTTTAATTCCACCTCAGCTAATCATGCGAGCAGCAGCTGCAGGATACGGCCTTACACACTTCAAAGGTGATAAGGAAGGGCCCCCCCCCCCAACACCCCTCTAGCTTGGGGGCACTTGTGGGAGGCACTGGGTGTCTTCACACGGACCCGTCCCCCCTAGTCCAGCCTCGCCTGCACTGGGTTTACACAAACCCGACATGGCTGCAGCAGCCCACGTTCCACCTGCACGATGCCCCCCTCCCCCACACCATAGAGTTGCGGGCAGATCACCTGATGGTCTAGGCTGCCACCTGCAACTCTATGGTTGTCCGCCAGCTGAGAGCGGAGCTGCAGCGGCTGTCCACCGAGCAGACAGACAGCCGCTCCTCCTCCAGCCGATGCCTGGGTTCGGGCGGCCTGCTCCACTGGCGGTGCTCCAGGATGTTCTGGAGCACCGCAAGCAGGGATGGAGCAGAGCAGGCAGCCCCTGGTCACATCTGGAGGCCCGCCTTTACATGGATGGGCCGCCCGAGGGTGAGGAGGAGCTGCCGTCTGTCTTTGTACATCCACTGGCATCTGGGGAAAGGGCAAGAACATGGGGAGGTGCAGCTCATTTCTCCTCACTTCTGCAGCGTGGAGAGGCCCTTACAAAGTTCTGGCCTGCCCCCTTGTGGATTGACTGTTACCATGGCTACCAGGCAGTGCTGTCTACTGGTTAGTGGACGGGCATCAAGAGATCTGGGTTCTGTGTCAAATATCTAAAAGGAAGCCACAAAAAAGATGGTGAACACCCAGCTGGCAACCTAACCACTGGGAAACCCCGACTCCCTAAAGCTGATGTAAAGCCAGAGTTTTTATGATTTCATCTATATGATGGCTGGGGCAGGAAAGTCATTAATGAAAGTCAAATAACCCAGCTAGGTTTTTTTTATGGCTTTTGCTTCCGCCCTGAAATGGCCAATATCAGCCTATTCCTGGTCTTTCACATTTTGGGGTGCACGCTCCTACTAGGACCATTTTCTAGGGCTCGGTTCCCCCCCCCCATGAATTTAATTGCTGGGGTGGAGCCCTGGCAAACCCCTCCCCCCCCCCAATTAAGCCCTGCATTTAGCCCAATTCAGGGAGAGATCGGTAAATGCAGCCAGCTGTCTGGATACCTTGCTTAATGAAAATATTGGCTTTGCTCTGCATGCCTCAATCCCCTCATCTATACAGCAGGGTGAACCCCCTCCAACGGTGTGCCAACGAGAGGCGCTAGGAGGCATTCTTTTCTTCTGCGATGAGAGCTTTGCAGAAGCGACATTCGAGAGCCAGCCTGCATTAGCATTATCGTGCCACCGCCACATAGTGTTGCTAAGGTGTCTGCATGCATTAGACGCAATGCATGGAGACTGCTGTTCCGGCAAGGTCAGCGCTGATGCTTTCATGGTCAATCTGCCACATGCCAGGGAGACCTTCAATCTTCCCTGGCTGTCATAGCACCTTGCCCACATCTGTTCCCAAGGCCCGGCCTCTCCGAATGCTGATTCAGAGCCTGGCTTGCAGGGGGATTCTTAACTCTAATACGCCTTGGGTGGGTTCTACCTGGGTCGCATGCTAAAAACAGCTGCCATCACATCCGAAATGATTTCTGGTCAGTTTGATCTGAAATCTAAACCTGCAATGTGAAACCCAACAAGCATCAATCCACCGAGACACCCACTCCTTCTGGGGGTTTCAAAGCATTCCTAGTGAGGCGGACCCGGTTCGTAAATCTCTCGCACCAGATTATGAGTAAGAGGCGTTAAAACACGCCCCCACCCACCCGGTCACACCAAGACGTCAGAGCTGGAGGGCTAAGACCGGCTATTATCTCTCCTTTCAGTGAGTGGAGTCTTGGCTAAGCGTGTGATTGTAAACCTGCCCAGCACACGCCTTAGAGATGCTGTGTTCACGCAACTGCAGCCAAACCCTGGCTTAGCTTCTGATGGGGGCTTTAGATTTTAGGATATTTTCTTTTGGTTGCATTGTCCCTCGCTCCTCCTGTTAACTGTGGATTCTCCACAGCAAATTGCATTGGAGAAAAAAGAACCAGCAGTGATGGCAGAGCAGAATAGATACACTGCAGAAAGGGAGAAACAACAGACGCCGTTTTAGCCTGGTTGCAAGGAGAAGAAGATGCATGCGATCACCCTGTGTGTCTGTTTGTCTCCTTTAATTAGGATTGTCACTGCCCTCTGGAGTAAACCTGGAGGGGCAGACCATGTCTGACGGGCCGAGGCAAAGGGGCTGCCCCATCCCTTTCTGGGGTAACTGCTTCTTGCAGAGCTTCATGATATTTATTTATATTTTTATCCACCCTTTGCCTAAGGTTCTGGTCAACAATGATAAAATCACAAATTCTCGAATAAAATCCCCTACCCCCTTAATATATTAAAACGCAGCAAAGAAAACCAGGTAAAATCTCTTACAACTCCCTCCCCACCAACCCACAACTCACTAGCCCTCTCCCTGCTTGCCAAATGCCTGGCCAAGCAAAAAGGTCTTATGTTGCCTCCGGAAGATGAAGAGGCTCGGATTTAGACGAACCTCTAGGGTGAGGGAGTTCCATAATTATGGGGCAGTCACCAAGAATGCCTCTCTGAGTACTCTTGCTGTAGAAACGTGACGGACAGATGGTACCTACAAGAGGGCACTCCCGGCTGACATCAGAGGTCACAATGGGACATGAGGAGAGAGGCATTCTTTCAGTTATGTGGGCCCCAGATGTTCCTTAGGGGGCGAGGCCACATGGGGAAGGGGAAGGGCAAAAAGGTGGCCACACCCCATTTCTGTCATAACTCCACCTTTTTAGAGCATAATGACATCACAGTGGCTGCCCCTGGAAGCTCAGAGACTGGGTCAAAAGAGACCAGTGAGGTGGCAACCTTATGCTTATAACTTTTCATCCGACAGGCCAAATTCAAGCCAAATTTGGCAGAGGGACAGAAGGGCCAAAGGTAATTAAGGACTCCAAATTTCATAACAATAGGTGCACCTTCGTGGAGTAAAAAAAAACACCCTCAAACTTATTTTGATATTCTCCCTCCCTTAATAACTTTGGATCCCTCAGGCCAATTTCAATCAGCTTTGCCAGAGATATAGAGGGATTACAGTTAAATGGTGGGCCCAAATTCTGTAACAACTGGTGCACCTGGAGGGGAGTTATAGCCATTTGTGTAACCAAAGATCCCATTGGCTTTTATTGAGGACTGCCTCCTGCTTAGGGAATGAAGGTTTGTTAGTTCAGGTGTTTGCTGTATGGAATGTGACTTGGTTAGCATTTTGATAATTTAAATGTACAAGTGATAAGAATGCAACAAGCTTAACATTAGCCAATGGGAACATCTACTGCCATTGTGACATCCGACTCTGCCACTGAGAGGTGAGATGGGGGTGTCCAACTGAAATCAAATGGACCCCACCAGCTGAGCGATAATGAGACATTGCACTTTTGTTCCTCTAGAGCGTAGGTTCACAGGTAAAGTTCCCTGGTAAATTTTGGAGGAATGTATTAACTCAGTGTTATAGGGTATTTGGAACTGGGCCTGTTCCTTTCAGATGTTCAGAAGATTTATGCCATTGCCCTTGTTTCAAGGAGGCTGCTGTTATTGCAAAATGAGCAACATGTGCTTGAGTACCACCGCCCTCTGATGGAGAAAATCAGAATTGCGTGGCTGTGTCTCATGAGTCCCAGGCTGTGAGTTACACAAGCGATACCAGAGAGGCAAAGGGGGATTGGTGGGTAGCCCAGTGGTTCCATGCTTGTGTTGCTGAACCAGGAGAGGGGGAAGTCTTTCCCTAATGCCTCAGCACCTTTCCGAAAGACCAGGAGGGGTGGCAAAAATGACAGCTGTGGAGGCCTAAACGGCTACGCATTTCGCAAGAGATGGGCCACGGAGTTTGGGGCCACGGACCCCCCTCCCCCCCCGCTCGGTGTTCGGGTGGGTGTTGCGGGGGGGCGTCCATGTAAACGTCTGACAGTAGGTGGGGGGATGGGTGTCCTCTCGGTGTTTGCCTGTGTGAACACCGAGCGGGATGGGTGGGGGTGCGTGCACGCTCTTGCGCAACACCCACCTCCACCCATCACCCACCCATCTCTACCCACGGAGCCCTCCGGGAAACCTCCACCCACCGCGGCCAAACACCCGTCCCCCCAGCCACCTCCGTCCGTGTAAAAACGGCCCAGCTCTCAGCTAAGGTATCCCCACTCTGGCTCAGCCAGGATCGCCCTGGGGCTTCTGGCGGTGGGGGCGGCAACGGCACAAAAGGAGAAGGTCATAAGGACTTTCCCATCCTCTTTAAAATGTGGTTCTGCCTCACTGAAGCATTGTGATACCACAAAGGGGGGGGGGGGATGTTAAGGCCCTGCATCAGCGCCCCCTCATGGCGGGGTGAGTGCAGGCCGGGCACAGAAGTTACCCTGCCTTTGGGTACCATTACCCCAGTTGGAGTAAAGCTGCTCTGTGACTCGTCCTCGGGATTTTTCTGAGGACACGTCACGTAGCAGCCAGGTGTGGCGGGGGGAACATCTGGCAGGCACTGGCCACGTGAAGCAATGCGTTACGTGGCTTGACTGCCCAGACTTGGGTAAGGCTACCCCAAGCCGTGGCAGTGTCCCTACTCTGTCTCGTGTGGCTTCACCCAGGGTCCCGGGTGCCCCCTCCAGACTTCCTCCCAGAAGGAAGTGGTAACTCTGCTTTCAACTGTGGCAAAATTTAGACAAGCTTGGATTTAGCTCACCTCCCTTAGGCTGCAGTCCTCAAGCCACTCACTCCTGGTGGGCCCATTGATTTAATTGATGCCAATGGGACAATTTCACAGGAAGTGCTTTGAGGATCGCAGCCTTACAGAACCACAGTCCTGTAAAATCGGCATCTTCAGAGGATAGTGCTAAGCAGGTGTGGGCTGAGATTGAACTGCAGAATTCCTCTGTTGTCAGTAATCAGTAAGAGTGCCACCTCCTTAGAAGCTTTGCCAGGACAAGGAGCGTCTCCTGATCCCTTCTCCTGTGGATCATCCAAAGGAGACTGGACCATGTCAGAAAGGGTGTGTGTGTGTGTGTGTGTGTGTGTGTGTGTGTGTGTGTGTAGGGATTCTCCCCACCATTCTGACCTAGCCCCTCTGGAGCATTGTGAGTAACATCACAATACTCCAGAGGGGGCAGGACCACATCGGAAAAACAGTGAGAAAGCCTCTTTACCCCATGCCCCTTTCCAGTGTAGACCTGCCTCTTGCCCACTCCTGAAAAAAAAATCTAGTGGTGCCCTGGATCAGTGGTTTTCAAACTTTGAGAAGCATCTCACCCTTCCTCTGATCTGTGGTAGCTGAGGACCTTTCCCCCGCCCGCCACACCCACAATACATACGTATGTACTGCTTCCTTTTCTCCTCTCTGCCCCTTCTGCTCTCACTCCTCCCTCGCCCCCCCCCCCCCGCCCCCCCATCACTTTGGAAATTCCCCCTGGTTCAGTCAGAGTGGAGCTAGGTGTTTCCCAGCTGGGCTCCTCCTCACAGACACACACACCCTCCACCAAAATATTTTAATTCATTAATTTATTATAAACACTTATTATCACACCTCCTCCTGCCATATGGAAGCTCGGGGCAGCTCACAAACATAATATAAATACAAAAATTCCATTATAAAATATAAAATCATAAAACGTTATAAAACAGCCACAGTATAAAAATGCAACCAACGGTGGAGCTAAGGACCACTCCCTCCAACCTGATTCCCCCACCCACTACCCATCTCCCTCACCAAAAGCCTGGTGGAACAGCCAGGTCTTACACGGTCATCGGGAGGAGGAAAGGTCCGGGGCCAGACAAACCGCCACCAGGAGGGAGTTCCACAGCCGTGGTGTTGCCACCGAGAATGCCCCTCCCCCCCAGTCACCTCATGGAAAACTCAAGGGACATCAAGAAGGGCACTCTTGGCCAACCACAGGGGCTGATCCAGAACCCAGGGAGTGAGGCAGTTCTGCAGGTTGGTAAAGCCCAGACCGTGTAGGGCTTTAGAGGTTAAAACCAACACCTTGAATTGGGCCCAGAAGGCTATTGGCAGCCAGTGCAGTGCACGTAGTACTGGTATAATGTGCTTACGGTGACCCATCCTCGTAAGGAGGCGGGCCGCCGCGCACTGCACAAGCTGCAGTCTCCTAACCGTCACCATGGGTAGTCCCACATAGAGCACATTACAGTAGTCCAGTCTTGAGGCGATGAAGGCATGGATGACAGTGGCAAGGTCAGAGTCCGCTTGAATGTTTGTTTGTCTTCTCTCCTGTCTCTCTCACTGTCCCCTCTCCCTGTCTCCCCTTCCTTGTCTNTGCTCTGCTGCCGGCTTGTTAATTTCACCGTGCTCTGCTGCCGGCTTGTTAATTTCACCGTGCTCTGCTGCCGGCTTGTTAATTTCACCGTGCTCTGCTGCCGGCTTGTTAATTTCACCGTGCTCTGCTGCCGGCTTGTTAATTTCACCGTGCTCTGCTGCCGGCTTGTTAATTTCACCGTGCTCTGCTGCCGGCTTGTTAATTTCACCGTGCTCTGCTGCCGGCTTGTTAATTTCACCGTGCTCTGCTGCCGGCTTGTTAATTTCACCGTGCTCTGCTGCCGGCTTGTTAATTTCACCGTGCTCTGCTGCCGGCTTGTTAATTTCACCGTGCTCTGCTGCCGGCTTGTTAATTTCACCGTGCTCTGCTGCCGGCTTGTTAATTTCACCGTGCTCTGCTGCCGGCTTGTTAATTTCACCGTGCTCTGCTGCCGGCTTGTTAATTTCACCGTGCTCTGCTGCCGGCTTGTTAATTTCACCGTGCTCTGCTGCCGGCTTGTTAATTTCACCGTGCTCTGCTGCCGGCTTGTTAATTTCACCGTGCTCTGCTGCCGGCTTGTTAATTTCACCGTGCTCTGCTGCCGGCTTGTTAATTTCACCGTGCTCTGCTGCCGGCTTGTTAATTTCACCGTGCTCTGCTGCCGGCTTGTTAATTTCACCGTGCTCTGCTGCCGGCTTGTTAATTTCACCGTGCTCTGCTGCCGGCTTGTTAATTTCACCGTGCTCTGCTGCCGGCTTGTTAATTTCACCGTGCTCTGCTGCCGGCTTGTTAATTTCACCGTGCTCTGCTGCCGGCTTGTTAATTTCACCGTGCTCTGCTGCCGGCTTGTTAATTTCACCGTGCTCTGCTGCCGGCTTGTTAATTTCACCGTGCTCTGCTGCCGGCTTGTTAATTTCACCGTGCTCTGCTGCCGGCTTGTTAATTTCACCGTGCTCTGCTGCCGGCTTGTTAATTTCACCGTGCTCTGCTGCCGGCTTGTTAATTTCACCGTGCTCTGCTGCCGGCTTGTTAATTTCACCGTGCTCTGCTGCCGGCTTGTTAATTTCACCGTGCTCTGCTGCCGGCTTGTTAATTTCACCGTGCTCTGCTGCCGGCTTGTTAATTTCACCGTGCTCTGCTGCCGGCTTGTTAATTTCACCGTGCTCTGCTGCCGGCTTGTTAATTTCACCGTGCTCTGCTGCCGGCTTGTTAATTTCACCGTGCTCTGCTGCCGGCTTGTTAATTTCACCGTGCTCTGCTGCCGGCTTGTTAATTTCACCGTGCTCTGCTGCCGGCTTGTTAATTTCACCGTGCTCTGCTGCCGGCTTGTTAATTTCACCGTGCTCTGCTGCCGGCTTGTTAATTTCACCGTGCTCTGCTGCCGGCTTGTTAATTTCACCGTGCTCTGCTGCCGGCTTGTTAATTTCACCGTGCTCTGCTGCCGGCTTGTTAATTTCACCGTGCTCTGCTGCCGGCTTGTTAATTTCACCGTGCTCTGCTGCCGGCTTGTTAATTTCACCGTGCTCTGCTGCCGGCTTGTTAATTTCACCGTGCTCTGCTGCCGGCTTGTTAATTTCACCGTGCTCTGCTGCCGGCTTGTTAATTTCACCGTGCTCTGCTGCCGGCTTGTTAATTTCACCGTGCTCTGCTGCCGGCTTGTTAATTTCACCGTGCTCTGCTGCCGGCTTGTTAATTTCACCGTGCTCTGCTGCTGGCTTGTTAATTTCAACCTGCTATCAACTTGTGGATTTCAATCCCACTCTGAGGTCAGTCAGGCAGCAGGCACAGGGCAGAAGGAGAAGGATGAAAATTGCACGAATTTGCGCTTGTGAGACTGGTAGATCCTGAGATAATGTGAAGAAAACGTGCAAAGGAAAACATCATGGAAGACACGTCTCATGAGAATGGAGCCTGGGCAATAAATTGGACCAAGAAAATTGTGGGAGACACCATCTCATGTGAAAGCAGTCCTAGCTACACCGCTGAGGAGTAACCGTAGCAACCAGTTCAGATCATTCTCACCGTGGTGGAGCTTTGTATTCCTTAGTCCCTGACTCTTGGCAGCTCTGCATACCTGGCACCCTGGCTCCCCTCCACCAAACATCCATGAATCAGCCTTTCCCTCAGTTATCTTCCTCTTCCCTCATTTTTCTCCATCGCCAGATACAACGCCCTGAGAAGCCAAAGATAAACCCCTGCCAAGAGCTCAGGCTTGCACAATGGATGCAGCTGGCTTAAAGCTGCAGCAACAACTCCTACTCAGATTGAAAAGAGCCCAAGCAAGGCTGAGAAGGCCTAGCACAAGGCCCCTCCACCACCGGGACACTAGATGTCTTTCCATTCCGTGTACCTACTCCAGTCCTGTTAAGAAGCAGTAAATACCACATTGGCGTATGTCCGTGATGACTGAGAACATGGGGGCAGGGCTGAAATAGGTAGTGGGTTTATTATCTGTGGGTATTATTAACATTTTCGGGTAGCCCTTCAACTACCTGAGCAATAGCCATGTCCGTAACAGATACGTGCCTACACGATTTTTAGGGTATTCAGTTTTGGCTTCCTTGTAGCATATAAAGTTGGTTTTCGCCCATGTGACCCCATTTCCTGATTTAACTATAATCCCCTCCCCCAAAACCCCATTGGCCCCAACCAGCAACAATGACACACAAAATATATCCGATATTCCATCAGGGTCGTGAGCTAGAGCTAAAACGAGTACTCGGGGAAAAATTGTTAAATCCGTTGACCTTTAGACGATTAGAACCAAAAGTGGCAGTTTGTAAAACAGCTGTTATTCACTGGGTACTCATTTCAAGTTTCCCGTTTTTCAGTTTGGTTATTTCAGTATTATGGCCAATTGGGTGCTTTGGTTAAATCATTTTGCCAATATTTGTACCATTATTATTTATATAGTGCTAGCAGTGCACCTGGTGCTGAACAGTCATGATTATAGAGATAAGTGCCTATCCCAAGAAGTTTACAGTCTAGAAGGGACCAGGGGAGGGGCGATGAGAGGAGGGTGATTGAACTATTGTGCAATTGCCTAAAACGACACAACTGAAATGGCCAAAAAACAAAATAACCAAATTGCCCTGTGAGTCACTTGGAGCTTCTTTGGGTTAAGGACAACATATCAATCGATCAAGCAATCAATCATCATCATCATCGGCACCATCATCATCATCACCACCATCATACAGAAACACAGAAAACCCAAAACGGAATACCTGAAAACATAGATATGTGAGTACCCATTTTTGCCCATGGATGTTGTTTGGGTAGCTGAAAGGCTTCCCCAAAATGTGGCCAATACCCATGAATACTAGTAAACTCATTACCCGTTTCAGCTCTGTTCTCATTTAGGATCCTGACCTCCAGTTTGGAAACCTCTGGTATAAGCTCCAAGATGGCCCTCGGTTCTGGGTATGGCACGATAGCCCTAAGCTCAAGTGAGCATTGTCAAGAGGGGCAGCAGTTCCTGTTTTTTCAAGGCATGCTGGGTTTTTAACCTTTGCTGCTATCCCTTTAAGAAGAGTGCTCTTAAAGCTGTAACCGCCTGATCCCTTTTGCTGGAAGCTTGCAATTTCCAGCCTTAATTGCACGCTTCCCTGTAATACTGTCATTATAATATGGAGAGTTTTTATATGTACAAAATCTGTCCAAACTTTTCCCCTTCCAAATTTCTATTTCCTGACCTCTCGCTCGCTATAATTTCACCCCTCGGATCCGGTGAGCGCTGACAGCTGTTGAGTTTCCTACTGAGGGGCTGGCAATTAGGTGGAAGCTGGTTTGTCCCAAGATGTTCTTTCCCTTCCATGAATATTCCGCCAAGAGACTGCGTTCCATGGAACAGATTTTGTGCAAGTGCGCCAGCCAACTGAGATGCTGCAATCCCCCCCACCTCTGCCCTGCTGCACCAGCCGTGGCGCTCATCCTCATTGTGAATTCTGTGCGATAGTAAAAATTGCCTAGGGCTGTATCTGATCATCATCTGCTACCGAGTGTCAAGATGACATTTTCTGGCAAAAATGAAAGTTCCCTCCGATTCCCTCCTCCATCCGCCATTTACTCAAATGCATTAAAACACTCCCCGGACATACGGACAAATCATATCTCAATGGTAGCAGGCAGGTTGAACCCGGACACAGGGAATGCTGCACATTTCAGACCGAAACTCATCCCATTCCTGCACATACCTGATGGACATGCTCTTGTGGTGCACCAGCAGAGATGCCATACGCCCAGTTCTCACTTGGGCAGTCTCGGAAATGGGGTCTTTGTTTGGGATCTGGGCCGACATATGACCCATCCCAGACACCAAGTATCCAGTAATAGATAATGTTGATTGTCTGTTTATAACGTACTATTGGGCGGTGGGAGGGGAGGGTGTCCGTTCTATGGAGTTGCAGGATGTCTGTCCTATGAATTGCTACAGAACAGAGCGTATCTGTTTATAGACAGTTATAGGGATGTGGGGCATCTGTTCTATGGAGAACTATGGGGCTGTGGGATATTAGTTCTAGGGTCCACGAAATACCTGTTCTATGGGGCTGAAGGGTGTCTTCCCTATAGCTTGTATTGGAATGTGTGTTCTTTGGGGCAGTAGGGTGTTTGTTCTGTGGGGCAATAGGTTTTCTATTCTGTAAAGGTGTGGGGGATCTGTTTAATGAGTGTTATGGGGTTGTGGGTGTCTGTTCTACGGACAGCTATGGAGCTGTGGAATGTTAGTTCTATGGGACTGTGAAACGTCTGTTGTGGGGGGGGGGCATCCTATGGACTGCTATGGAATGTGTGTTCTATGGGTCAGCAGGGGGGGGGGTCTGCTCTATGGGGCTGTGTGTTATCTTTCTGTGGGGCAGCGTGGAATCCGTTCTGTGGAATATGTGGGTATCCACTTATGGAGTGAAATGGTGCTGTGGGACATTTGATCTACAAGGCTGTGGGATGTCTGTTTGATGGAGCCATGGGTGTCTGTCTTATGGAGTGTCATAGAGCTGTGGGGTTTCTCATCTATGGAATTGTGGAATATCTGCTTATGGGGTGTTATTTGGCTGTGAAATATCCGTTCTATAGGGCTGTGAGGCGTGTGCTCTATGGAGCTGTGGGGGTTCTATGGGGTTGTGGAATGTCTGTTCTATGGGCTAGCAACGTGTCTGTCCTATGTGGCTGCAAGGTGTCTCTTTTATGGAGCTGCAGGGTAACTGCCCAATGGGTTGCTATGGAACGTGTGTTCCCCCTCTGCCTTGACACCCATGCTGTTGCAACGGCTGCACTGCCTGTCTGTTCATTCCCCACCTCTATTCACCCCTTGGTACAGCTTCCTGCTCCGCCAGCCAACCCATAAATGTCCGATTTCTTTTTCCAGGTTGATTTGTGCAGGGTGTTAATGAGGCAATTAAGATGTGCATGTGAGATTACGCTAATCTGTCAAGCTGGAACAGCCACTTTCTAAGGGAGATGTTTGCTGGGGTCTAATCATGCCCGTTTATTACATTGAGAATGAACTGTGTCATTGTCTGGTAGCTGGCATGGAAACTGGGACTCCTGGCTTCTGTCCCCAGCTCCGCCACTGACGTCATGCGTGACCTCAGACAAATCACTTAAATCTCTGTGCGCCTCAATCTCCTCCTTTGTGAAAGAAGAGGAGCAGCTTGCACCAGAAGAGATCCTTAGTGAACGATAATGGCTATTGCTCTCGGACTTTGAGATTCTTGAAAGGGAGAATCGGAGACTCAGCAAGGTGGAAGGGGACCTGATGGTCATTAGTTCAACTACCTGCACGAGTGCAATATTTTCCATTGCTAAACCATTCCAGATCATGCCAGACATACACTCATGCAGCCTCTTCTTAAAATCCTACAAGAATGGAGAATCCACAACTTGTCTAGGGAGCCTGTTCCATTCCTCGACTGTCCTTACAGGCAGGAATTTCCCCCCTGAGGTTCAATCTAAATCTCCCAAATTCAGCTTTGACCTGCCTTCCATAACAAGGGAGGAAGAACAGTTGTTCTCCATCTTCTTTAAATATTTGAAATCGGTTATCAGTTAATTGCAGGGTAAGAAGGGAGCTCAAGGGTCAGTCCCCTACAGCAGAGCATGCCATGGTCCCACTGAGATCCCCCCTCTTACTCACTATCATTATCCCCCATTTAATCTTCTCTTCGCCAAGCTAAACATGCCCAATTCCTTCAACCTCTCCTCCCATTTCTTCCCTTTAAAGCTTTAGCATCTTCTTGATTGATCCCTTCTGGACCACCTTCCATTTCTCTACCGCCTTCTTGAAATGTGGTGCCCATAACTGGATACAGTATTATTTAGAGAGAGCTTTCGGTGCTCAAGTGCTTTGCAATCCTAGTTCACTCACTCAACAACCCTGTGAGACAGGTTATTATTATTCCTAGTTTACGGATAGAGAACTGAAACGGAGAGATAATGAGTGCAGCCACACAAGCCCAGCTGGGACTGATCCTTGCGCGTCCCGGGATGGGCAATTTCAGCTGCTGTGCTTTGGGATGACGTGGAGAGCAGGGCAGATACCTGGTCCTCCTCATGGGGAAAACAGCCTCACAGGCTGCTGTTGGACGTCCTGCCATGCTTCAGGATGGGCCAAGGCACCGATCCCATCCACTATCCTGCCCCGGTCTGACTGTGCGGGAATGGCCCCATTGCCTGCTGCTCAAATCCCTGCAGCAGACTTCACCGTGGGGCAGGTCAGACAGGTACTGGGCACACGGGCCATGGCATACTACCTCAAGTCGCTTTGGGCAAGGCTACTAAGCCCTGCATCCTCAGTCTTTTTCCAAGGACACCGGGCATCGCAGTCAGCTGTTTATTGGCACAATCTGGTGGTCGCCAGGCGTACGATGCAGGGTAAAGCTGCCCGATGGGGGTTAGTCCTGCCCGACTCAAGGTAATGTCTCATGTGGCTGCACCCAGTGGCTTGTTGAAGTCCATGGCTAAGACAGGGTTTGAACGCTGGTCTGCCAGGTCTCTAGCCAAGAGCTTATCCACTAGGCTACGCTGGCTCTCAACAGTAGCCCAGCTAAGGCCTAACCAGCATTGTGCACGGAGGCACGGTTGTGCCTTGTATTTTGCATCCAGAAGTATCCAATGCTTCCGTTAATGCAAACTAAAACGGCATCAGCCTTCCTTACAGCAGCCACGCACTACTGTCTTGGGCCCATTTTACGCGAGATCCACCCCCTCACGCCGTCGACATGAGTGAGTGCGTCCTGTTTGAAAGCAGCGGCAGCTGGGTGGAACTGCGTCCTCACTCCCCCAGGGCCACCAAGAGCCACCACGGGCCCCGGGACAAAGCTTCCCTTCGGGCCCCCACTCATCCCTACACGCCACCCAGACTCTACCCCAAATGTTAGAAGCAAACAAAACACAGAGCATGAAATAAGTTAATAACAGCCTCAACCTGGGCCCTCTGGATTTTGTCTTCTCCCCCCCCCCCGCCATCTCGTCAGGCCTATCCACCCATCACCCCCACATGGAGCAACTGGCGAGATCGGAGGTTGCTCTGTGCGGGGATGCGGGGGGATGGGTGTGCCCACGTGTGCACCTGCCCCCCCCGCCCCCCCGTGCACTGCCCCCGCAGCGGTGCGCACACCGACCGCCTCCTCAGCTGCGGCCTGTTTAAAAAGGGGCCTTAGGCTCTATCTGCGATCCAGCGCTTTCTCTCCAGTGCTGCTGCCAATCCAGCTCGTCTCTATTTTGTATTCGTGCCACGGTGCTACAGAAGCGCTAAGAATTAACATAGGATTCTTAGGCCCTGTCCACCCAACCGCTGTCTGAGGGGAGCGGGAAGCATGGCTTTATGCGATCCCTCCGTGCCGCTGGGTAGGGTTTCCTTCCACCCTTGGCAGAGCTGTAGAAGTTGAGTAGCTCGCCCAAAGCAGAACTACAGTATGATTGAAATCTTCTTTTCAGAAGTACGCAGCAGCATCTCTCATCTGGTGCACACAGACACAGTGCACCAATGTCAAAGCCTAGTGCATCTGGTGCTGAACTTGGACCTGGGAGACGAGGGTGCAAATCCTGTCTTAGCCGTGAGCTCACTGGCTAAGGGTTGACAGGGAGCATCCCCTATTTTGGAGCCCTATAGCTCTACAGAACATAACGGGCCAGTGGGGTAGCAAGACTGTGGTGGGGCTAAGCTCATGTGAAGGACAAGGGGGCAGGGTCTCCTGGCCAGCCTGTCTCCCCTTGCAAAGATGGCAGCACTGTCCTGGCTCCCAGTAAGTCCACCTCAAGTAGCAGCAATTCCAACACGAAGGAAGTTTTCAGAGCAGGTGGAGAAGGGCCAGCACTTCACCCTCATTCACTCTGAAAACTTCCTGGGTGGGGGGAGGGGACATCTGCAAGTGGCCTGAGCACCAGTAGGAAATTTTCAGAGTGGGCAGGGGCAGAGTGTTCGCCCCGCTCCTTTCCCCACCCACTCTGAAAATTTCCTACTGGTGAGCAGATTGCTTGCAAAGGGCTCCCCTAGAATCAAGGGCCTGGGTGCAACTGAACCCCCTCAATCCATGGTAGCTACACCCCTGTAATGCGTCCCCCATATTTACATAACCAACGTACCTTATTCTGAACACTCCAGCTCTATGGAACATAATAGACGTCTCTTATTCCAGTATCCCTCAGCTCTGGAGTGCCCCTTATTTTTGAAATTTTGAGCTGGCGATCCTAGTCCCTGTTTCTCAGCCTTTTCCCCATCTGTAAAATGGGACTAATAAAGGTCTCCCTCACCAGGTTGTGGTGAGTGTGAAGTAGATAAGGACTGTAAACACTTCAATCACTGAAAGGGCCAAATAGAAGTGGAGTGAGTTCCATTTACCCCACCTGAAGATCTTTGAAGCTGGTAAAAGTACAAAGCTGTCTTTCCGCCGTCGCTTTCCAACACGCACCTCAGGAAAGCAGTTTTTAAAAAATCTTTAAAAGGTCCCTTATAAAAAATAGTCAAAAAGTTGTTATTAATACATTTTTTAAAAATCCCCCAAAGCCAAATATTTCCTGAATCTCACATGCCTCCCTCCCTCCCTCCTGAACATCTCGTCTCCAGGATAATGTGTTATTAAAACCACCCACCCTAATACCCTGTGTGTGTTTTTTTCCCTTAAGGCAAAGAGGCGTTGCCGGTAGATTTCCCTGCCTTTCTATTGCATCTTTGCAAAGAGACTGAAACAGCAAAGAAAAGGGGGCAAAACGCTTCGTCCCCCTCACAATCAGGTTTGAGAAGGCTTGATCAAAAGACGATACAGAACTGGAGAGGGGGAGGGAGCCCACACTGAATGCTAGACACAGTTCCACAAAGTTTTACTGCTGGGTGGGGAGGGAGCCAGTTAAAGATGCTTTAATAATAGAGCCAGGCCTCCCCTACAAAACCAGTTTGTCTTTTTCTTTTCTTTCCCCCTAGGCACCATGTAATCAGCTCGTGGCTCACCCCACCCCATTATTTAGGTCAAACAAAATGAATAGTGAGGAGTGGGGAGGGGTTGTCCGGAGGTTTGTCTGATGGGAAGGGGAGGAGTAGGGAAGGGAGAAGCGAGTGAATGCACTGGAAAAGATGTGTTCAGAATTATAGGAAGAAACGGGGAGGGAGGGGAATCAGATCAGCAAGGGATAGGGCCAGTCTTAGGGGTTTTTTCTACCATGGGCAACAGGGCTGGCCTTAGGATCCACTGCCAGGATCCCCTGTAGTTGCCACCACCGGGGCCCCAGACGCTGTGGTGGTGGGATTTGGCACCAGTGGCAATCCCAAAAGCAGCCTCTGCCCTAAGTCCTGGAAGTAGGGGCGGCAGCAGCAGTGTTGGCCTTGGTGGCAACAGCCCCATGTTTGTAGTGCTGACACCAATGGGGTCCTGCACAGGGCCCCAGGCAGTATGAGGTCTAGGGCAACTGCCCCATTTGTTCCACTCTCCAACTGGCGTTGCCAGACAGCATATATTTTGCCAAACCATTCCCAAAATGAACAAGCCACCAACACTTCAAGATCTCTTTCCTGTGCGGCAATACTTAATTTAGCATCCGGCATTGCATATGTAGAATGAGGATTATTTTTTTCCTTATGTACTCCACTTTGCGCTTGTCAACACTGAATTTCATCCGCCATTTTATTGCCCAGTTGTGCAACCCTTACAAAGCACTGACATAAAATATGGGTCCACAGAGCCTCAACCACCAGGAGCTCCCACCTATGGAGGGTGCATGGATATCAGTTACCATTAGGTTTATGGTAACTGAACCGAAACGATAACAACTGGTTACCAAGCGGCAACCGTTTATTAGCGTATTACCACTTCGTTCTGTTTACTATGTTGCTGCATTCCATTTTCCCATTCATTCCTCTGCTACTGGCTAGTTCCACTTACCCAGCATTCCTTTTGGCCAAGGCGCCAGCCAGAGCCATTAATACATTAATAAAATTTCCTTCAACCCATCATTCCTTTTCTGTTTAATCCCCCTCAACCCTGGTTTCAAGTTTAACTCACGCTCTCATTAGATACCTGGTTTAAATCTACTGGATGAAGCTTTGCTATTGGTCCGGAAGTAAACCAGAAGTGACAGAATGCAGAAAAATGGTAAAGATGTTACATGGGAAGATGTTTATGCGGTAACAGTAAAGCCGTAATAATCGGTATTTCGGTTAATCGGTTAACTGCTGTGGTGTGTGGTTATCAACTGGTTAAACAATTAGATATCTTGAATTTGGTACTATCCGTTTCAGTTCTAATGGAACAGCCCCACATGACTCAAGAGCAGCTCCCCAACAGATAAGCCCTAGAAATAACAAAATGTATTGGGCTGGCAGACTTGCAACACAGGAAGCTCTGGATCTTGAATAACATGTTCTGTTTTACCGAATAGCAAACATTAATGATGATGGCATTTACCTTTTCCTAATGGGTGACTCTGTGTGTGTCTGTCAAACATCCCTATGATAGGAGGGGGCCCGTGCCACCATTTTGTTTGGGGCCCCAACTTCCCTAGAGCCAGCACGGCAAAAGGAGACCTGTATCCAATGAAATGGCATACCCCACGATTAGCAGTAACCAGCTAATCGGAAGCTACAGAATCCCAGATACATTTAGATGAGGGGAGGGGAACCTTTTCCCACCCAGGGGCCACTCTGAAAATTAGTACAAGCTCCAAGGGCTGCATAGAAGTTGGGCCGGGGTGCTTAGGGTTGTGCTCAGGACCGTGGAAGAATGCTGGGGCAGGGGGGGACTAGATCATGGATCTCTGCCAAGGATGCATCCCTTCCCTTACATGTGTGCATCCCCTCATCTCTGCTCCCTTTCCCTGAGCTCCCTCTTTCAGTGCTTGGGGGTAGGAACTGGAGCCAGGAACTGGACAAAGACAAAATAAAAACTAACTATCCATGGGCCTCATTTGGGCCCCAGCCTGAGGTTCCCCATCTCTGTGAATTACAGAATCCACAGGAGGGATACAAATGCAAACCACAAAGAAGCATGTTAAACAAAGAGCAGAAAATGTACCGTACAGAATCTCATCATTCAGGGCCGTTCAGCTGTCTGCCGCAAGCAACTCTCATATAGTGCGGTGGTATTTCTAAGGGATGTTTCTATCTCGCCACTCCTATGCAGCCACCTCTGGAGGGCAACACGCAGGTGGTGCATAACACAGGGTTATAGCTAGGCATGGAGTGAGGGGGCTCACTTGAGCCCGGGTCCGGGGGTGGGGTGGGGCCTCTGAAAGCAGCCTGAGCCATGCTAGGACATTTTCAAAGTGGGCAGGGGAGGGAACGGTGTCAACATGCTGCCCTCGTGCACTCTGAACATTCTCTAGTGGCACTAAGGCTTATTTACAAGGGGTCTGGCCCAAAAGGAAGTTTTCAGAATGGGGAGGGGTGGAATGCTGGCCTGGCAAACTCTTTAAAAAATGTCCTTCCTGGTGGGGTTTCTGCCACTCTGGGAGGTAAGGTGGCACTACAACCTCTGCTAGGGAGGAGGAGGCTGATTGTGGGTCCTGGGAGGGACACCATTTCCCTGTCCTCTTGCCCATAAGGGGGCCCATAATTGGAATATAAGCCTGCACCTGCCACAGCCTTGCTACGTCACTGCCTGCACAACACGGCGAGGCTCTCCTGAGCAGAGAGTGAAGTAAGATAACTTCGGGTGTTTTTAGACAAGCATCCCCTCATCTCTGCTCCCTATGCAGCCCTGCAACAGGCATGATGGGTGGGTGATGGGTAGGGAGGCGCTTGTTTAAAAACACCCGTCGTCAGCCAGAATCTTGTAGGGAAAGAGAAAGGCAAAACAGCTTGAGAAAAGGACCCGAGGCCATTTCCTCTCTGCTTGTGGGAAGGACCCGGCAATTGGCCAGAGCTTCCACTTGCCTGTCTTGTCCAAATAAGGACACCGTTCATTGCAGTACAGTTTTAATGATGATCACTCATCCCAGATTTCTAAATTCATTAAAAAAATGATGCGTATAGAGTTGGCAGCAGGCACGTCAATGCTGGGGGGGGGCGGGGGATTTGGTTTGCTATTATAATGCCACTGTGGCAGCACTGCTAGAAATGCCTGTTAATAACAATTAGGAATGCCACTCGTTCACAACGGTGCTGAGGCAGAAGGCGATTGCGATGACCTTGATGAGCTCCCTTTAGGGGATCGTGAGAAGCTGTTTAAAATGGTGGACTAAGATCCAGCCAATGCACATTTGCGAATGTACTCATCGACGGAGAAGAATTCTGCATGGCACACAAGCCAAATGCAGCGTGTGTCTCTTTACATGACACATGGAGCTAAAGGGGATCAAAAGGCAACAACTCCAACCACCAGCTCCACATCCTTGGAACTCCCTTCCCCAGGACATTCGTCAAAGCCGGAAGCTGAGCATTTCTGAGAGGAAATGTAAGCCTTTTTCTGCTTGGATAGGCATTTAGCAGGCAGGGATCAGTCCGTAGGAAATAAGTCTGAATGGGTTTAGTTTCATATTGTGTGTGTATCATTTTCATTTTATACCTGTTTTGTGTGTTATTATTTGCCCTGAACCCCTTGGGTAGGGTAGGTCATAAACCAAAGTAAATCAATAATAAGAACAGCAGTCTCACGAACCCACGATGGGCCCAGGAATAAACTGGAAATTACAGCACAAGTGTGAGAAACATTGGGGTAAAATATGGGTCTAGAGAGTCTCAAATATGGGGGCCCTGGCCTATGGGGGAGCCCTCAACACGTGAGGCCAATGAGCAAACTAAAAATAACAACATGTGTAATATAGAGGCTCACACGGCTAAAATGCAGGGAGGCCCAACACCTGAAGACAATTAATTAACTAATTAATTAATTCAAATGTATACCCTGCCCTTCCCCTCAGGCTCAGGGCACCTTACAACATATAAAACCACATGATATATATTAAAATCCTCTTTAAAAAAATCAAAAAAACCTCCAGTCCCTATCCCCGCCTGCCAAATGACTGGCCAAAAAGGAAGGTCTTACATTGTCTCCAGAAGACGCTCAGACATTTGACGTTCCACGTTAAATGGAACCTCAGAAACGAAGGGTAATGTTTTCCTAAGAGACACGTCAGAGTGTGTTGTCCCACTCAGGCACCCTTTATGGCCCTTTTTAAACGGGTGGGGGCAGGCCGGGTCCGCGTGCAGTAGGTGGCGTGCCACTGTGGGGGCAGCACATGGGGGGAGGGTGCAGATGGGTGCACACCCATCTCCATGCACTGAGCAAACCCAGCTTTCCACCGGTTGCTCTATGCGTGGGGGGTGGGTGGGGATGCGTGAGTTGCAGAAGCATGTCCACATTCAGACACTGGGTGTTCACGTGTGGGAGCGTCTTGTGCAAAAAGAGTCAATGTTCCCTTTAAATTCACTACCAATCTAATCTGAACAAAAAACACCATGTGTCTCCCCCTACCAAGCCCCCCAAATTATTTTAGCCCAGGTTCTACCCCTGCCTGGTTCCTTGGGACTCTGAAATTCTCCGGTAAGAATCCCAACCCCAGATAAATGCAGCCAGGAGCTCCAGCAGCGAAACCTGCAGAGTTCAGTGGCTTCCATAATTGAAGGTCTGTCTGTTTTTCTGCCTTTCCTTTGGGTTCCCTTTAATTACAGCAGACGCTTCCTATTTTCAGAGTTCATATAAATCTCTGCAATCAGTCGCTCTGGGTCACTTCTCTTCTGCAGCTTGATTAAGGCGGAGGCGCGTTCTGGGTGCTCAAGCAGGGCGCGGGGCGCGCAGGCAGATAAATGATATCGAGAAGGCAAATAAGCATAACAATGAGTGCAGGTGCATGGAAAAGGAAATCAGGTGCACAGGGCATCTCAAGGACTGCGTCTAGTCATAGCTGGGGAGAAACACTGGGGGTGTCGCTGGGACTTTGTGATCTTGGGACCAGAATAGTCCCAGTTTGCTGGGTTCAAGTTTAGCTAGTTAGCGTGTGGCAGAGTGGATACGGTGCTGGATTTAGCCCAGGGAGACTGAGGTTCAAAGCAGGGGCGTAGCCATAACAGAAGCAGTTGCACCACAGCCAACAAACCTGGGGGCCCCACAGGAGTACAGAGTGCACTGCATATATACACACTGGAGTGGAGTGCCCCAACTGGGGGCCCTTTCCATCTTTTGCACCAGGGCCCATTCCCATCTCACTACACTCCTGGTTCAAATCCTGTCTTTGCCATGAATTCACTAGGTGGCCTCAGACGAGTCACTCTCTCTCAGCCTCAGTTCCTCATCTGTAAAACGGGAATAATGGCAACTCACCGCACAGGAATGTTGAGAGGGTGGACTTGAAAATGCTTTGAACGCTGAAAATGCTGTCGGAATGATAACAATAACATTCGATAGGTTGCTGCCATATCTCATCTGGGGTTGTGTTTAGAGTTACCACCTTCCCAGATGTTTTGACCCGAAAGGGATGGTGTAAAGGGACTTTCCTGCCCCCTTTCTAACATGGCTCTGCCCCTGAGCATCATGATGTGTCAGAGGGGGAGGAGCCATGTCAGAAAGGAGGTGTGCCAAAACTAAAGAGAGTTTCCTGCCTCCTTCTGAGGTGGCTACCCTTGAAGCATTGTGGCATCATGTCATGATATCAGAGGCAGATGTCTTTCTTGAGGCTTTGATCCAAAAGGGAAGAGGGGGTAAAGGCCACACCCATTTATGACGTGACAAAGGCTGAGGGTGGAGGCGAAAATTGCAGTACAAGGTTACAGGCAGAAACAAATATGCAAATTTTATTTTTGTAGCAAAACCCAATTGAGATATTAATTCACTGAAGTGAATTTGTGAAATGGCTCTAAAAACCAAATTTGTTTCAGCCTTACTTGAGATCAGAATTGGGGACAAGAGCGAATTATTCCTGTTTTCCTTGAAGATTTCTCTCTCTATAAAATCATGTGGGATGGGGGTGCGGTGTGGACTCAGTGGTCACAGAGCCTCCATTAATCTATCACTTGAGCGGAAACTTGTTAGCATTGCCCATGACACATGCCCCCACCCACCCAGCATCCTGCCAAAGTTGGGAAAATCCCCAGCAGCTATCCACCCAAAATTAATTGTCCAAATTTGTCATCACCATCACCATTCGGTCATGGTCTTCCAGTGCTTCTCTGTTCATGCACAAAAGCACCAAGGCAGAGTTTTAAGTCCAGCTGAAAATAAATATCGAATTCCCTATCTGCGAATGGTAGGCACATAGCCCACCAAATCTTCAAAAACGATATTTAGAGATTTCATTTGCGTTATTTTTGTCATGTTGGTATTTCAGCCACATTGGAATGCCAAAACAGGGAGTGGGTTTATTCTTCATGAGGATGATTTGAATTTTCAAGTAGCCCTTTGAATACCTGCACCCAAAAGAGGTACTACTTGCATATCGGTCTTCCTGAGTAGCCCATTTCAGGTTTTTGGTTCAGATATTTCTGGTTGTGTCCGTCAGTTCGGTATTTCAGCGATGCCATTTTCAGCACTTGAATATTGCCAAAATGATGTAACCAAAATACCCAATGTACCAAAATGACTGAACCAAAAAAAAAAGGGGGGGAGAAGCCCCTCTGAAATAACCAAAATGGATTCCTCATGGAGCATAAATCAATTTCAGTTACTACCCAAATCACCATTTTCTTTGCAGGTAGAGCAGAGACGGCCAAGAAGTAAATTGCAACAATCTATGGATAGACTGCAAGCACGTCTCACCTTTCCAAACCAACTGGTTTAGCTTAGTCTTGAGGGAAAGTTCGTAAGTGCTAAATGGTTGTCCCCATCAAAGCTCCATCCCAGCCATCCACACATAGGGCAGAAACTGAGAAGCTATTTTAACATTGGTCTTCTCCGTGAGCGTTGGCTGGAATACAAGTGTTGGGATGTCACAAAGAAACTAGTGTTAAAATTACCACATAAGGTGTTTTTAGATGAACCTGGGGGTGACCACCCGCAGGTCTGCTACAGCTCTGGCAGGTTGACACTGAAGTGGCAGTGGGTGCGGCCCATAGTTCACCCGCACGGCATCCTCCTCCCCCGCACCATAGAGGGTGGGAGGACCACCAGTCACTCTAGGCTGCCGCCCACAGTTCTATGGTTGTGGCAACCCCTGGCCGGAAACGGAGCTGCAGTGGAATGGGTCGCCCAAACCCAGAGCACTGGCCGGGGGAAGAACAGCAGTCTGTCTACTCACAGACAGGCCGCTGCAGCTCCGTTTCCGGAGTGGAAAATTTCCCACTATATTTTTCTGGAAAATTTTCCAGTTCTAAAAATACATTGTTTCATAAAATTAACTACTAACATAATGAATGGCTACCAATACCTAATTCCAATAAAAATAATTTCCAAGTAAAGCTTTGAATTTGTTTGAACATTAAGCGCACTCTATTGAATTTTTTTCCTAATTTATTTAAGTTCAACTACTTTTGGCTATTGTAAAAGCATTTGAGATATTTATCCAGCACATAAAACTAACATAGGGTAATTTCAGATGTGACTCCACCACAGTTAACCACACTGGATCGAGGAGGCTGTGATGGGTGGCACGTCTGTTTGAGCCCCGCCAGATGTTTGCCACGGTGAATTCCTGGCGGGGTTCAAAGCTAACCACGGTTCTGGGGGTGAGGCCGATCAGGAAAGGGGCAAAAGTAACATGTGTTACCTTGCCCTGTTCCTGAGCGTGGTCTGGACCGCGGTACAGAATCGGGCGCAGCAGTCACCCTGGCTGCTCTGCCTGCCCGTCTCCCTGAGGGAGAGTGGACGCAGGAGCGCGGGGGTTGGGGCCACGCGGCTACCCCCTCCAAGATTCCCATGCATGATGAAGCCAGCACGTCTAAAGGACAGCTGGCTTCATCAATGACCAGGATCCGAGAGGATCCTGGTCCGGGTTTCAGCGTGTTGGGTCTGGAGGCCCAGCACGTCTGAAATTACCTATGGTGTACTTTTTGAATTTTGCTTACTAAATATACAAACAAAACATGCTAAATGAAATCCCAATTGATTTAGGGCATTGAACATTTTTCCAGAAAATTTGCATCGGAAAATTTTCCAATTCAAAATTTCCCACAAAACCCACATCACTGTATTCATCCCTAAAGAAAAGATGATTGGGGGGGTGGGGGGGTGGGATGTTAGCAGTTTTGAAATATCTAAAAGGGTAACACAAAAACGATGGAGAACATTCTTTCTCCACGATCACAGAAGGCAGAACGAGAAGGAACAGGCTTAAAATGGCAGCATTGCAGATCTGGACTAAATATTAGGGAAAATTCCCAACTGTCGGAACTGTTGGACGCTGGAGTAAGTTGCCCAGGGAGGTGGTGGAAACTCCCTCCTTGAATGTTTTCAAAACCCAGCTGGACAAGGCTCTGACTGCGATGCTGTACATAGAAGACATCCGGCCTTGGAACGGGATGGAACTAGGTGACCCTGGAGATTCCTTCCAACCATACAATTCTATGAGTCGTTGTTGACATTTTAGCATGTGCACAAGAAACAGTGACAGACTTGCATTCAAAGTTAAGGATGTATAACAGCAATGGGATATCAGTGCTGCTATAGAGTTCTGAAACTTGAGCTCTTCTGAAGCAATCTCAACAGCCTATGGATGATTTTGACAGTAAATGCCTAAGAAAGATACTTAAAGTTAGGTGACAGAATAAAATAACTAACTGCAGCAATAGAGAAGCCTCTAGCAACTGAACTTACCAGGAAGAGAAGGTTCACCTGGCTCAGACATCCGAACAGAACTGGAGCCACCCAGACTAGCAGTTCAGGGCGGCTATGATGTGGAAACTGCCAAGGGAAAGGAAATCAGGATGCATGCCCACGTTTCAGATGAAACAACATAGTGGGCAAAGGTCTCACACAACTGGGCATCACATGGAATGAAGCCCAACCAATGTCCTTGGATCGTGAAATATGGAGGAATCTGATCATTGCCTCATGGTCCACGCTTAATGGGAATTAAGAGAATTGGCTGAATGACAGAGAGGTAACTCACATAATAGACACTAATGGGTGGTTTGTATTGTTCATAGCCACTAGCAGCTCCCACGTCTGAGAACTCCCACAGACAAGTCTCAAGGACAGTAGAGCTCTGTTCCAACCCATTCAGAGTCCAGAACATCATTCCCAAACCTGAGCTTTACTTATGGAGGGGTAGTAGCAACACCTACCTCCACTTTCTCTCCAAAATCCAGTTCTACTTCAGAATTGTAGTCTGGGGAGTTCTCTCTCTCCCTCTGTCTCCTTAACCGCCCCGGGCTGCCCTTGGCAGGGGGGGTGGGGTATAAGCTTTTAAAATAAATAAAATAAAATAAATAAAATATTAACCTAAAAGAAGGAAAGAATTTTCTTTCTTTCTTTCTTTCTTTCTTTCTTTCTTAAAAAAGCTCCCGTTTAAACAGCACACTCACTGGGTGGGTTTACTTCCTGACAGAAAACGTAAAAAATGTGCCCAGCTTAACCATGGAAAACTGGTTTGGCTCAAACCTCTTCAGAGAGTGGACCAGGCTGAGGGAATTTGGGCAGCTTTTCCGGGCTAGGCTGTCACCATTTTTCAAGAAATCTCTGCTCTAAAATAACCCCCTTACCACAGAAACAGTAGGTGCAGGGGGAGGGTGGGGAAAACATGGTCTTCAAATCACTAAGTGAAGCTTTTGGAGAGTAAAAGGGAGAATCGAAAGGATTAGAGTATTAGCATGTTAAATCAGAAACACATGTGCCCACGCAGCTCGGTTGGACTGAGTCACCAAGGCGAGGGTGGGGTGGGGGATTTATCTTTATTCCGGTGCTGGGTGTGGGGCGAAGGACACAATGCAAACAGAATGGCAGGCGGCCTCTGAGCAGGTTGGTTTAACGTCAGATTAAAAGCAGGTACAGGCAGGCTCCACGCAGTTGTTTGAAACAAGTCTGTGAAGTGCAGTTCCATAACCACGGACCTTAAAAGATGCAAACACAGGGCCTATTATGCAAAGAGGGGACATCCAGCCCCCCACATTTTTTTCCCCGAGCATCAATCTGACTGGCTCCAGCAGAGCCCACCACTTCCTTTAACAACGAGGTTTTATTGACCTTCCTGTGCAAGACACGTTTGGTGTCCAGCCCGCATTTTCTCCTTGATGATTCTCATCCTGTCTCTTCCACTTAGGGTGTTTTTAGACAAACGCCTCCCCACCCATCATGCATGTTGCAAGGCTGCATAGGAAGCCAATGCGGCCCTGCAACATGCATGATGGGTGCGTGGTGGGTGGGGAGATGCTTGTCTAAACAAACCCACCCTTAATCCTTCCTAAGCTCCCTCCTTGATAAATGAGGTCTTTCACATTCAGAAGTGGTGGGGAACCTTTCCCCTCCTAGAGGGCCACTTTGAAAATGATACAAGCTCCGAGGGCTACATAATACAGCTTGGAGGCAGGGTGTGCTCAGGAAGTAGGGTTGTCACCTGCGGTAGGGGTTTTTTACCGGATACTTCCATAGGCCAAAATGGAAGAGTCAGGTAAAAAAGGACTGAAGGTGGCCACCCCATCAGGAAGAGGAGGGTCCAGGTCATGGATCAGTGCCAAGTTGCTCGGATCCAGAGCAACTTCGACACTGGATTAGAGACAGTAGGAATAAAGCGTGAGGTGATGGAGGCACCGTCTGGTCCAACTTTCTGGGATGAGTTTCAGAAAGCGATGCCAGCCGATGCTGTGGAGATCCTGGGGTCAGTGAGGGCCACTAGTTGTGAATTAGATCCTTGCCTGTCCTAGTTGGTGAAAGCCTCCAGGGAGATACTGGGGTAGTTGCTGGCGGGAATTATCAATGCGTCCCTTCCGCAGGGGAGTTTGCCCCTNGGGGACCACATCAGGGCTAATCACCCATATTGAGAAGCTCCACAGCCAGAAGGTGACTAGGCTGCAGGACTCTGGTGTGGCCATGGAGCTGGAGCATCAGTGCTGGAAGAAGGGGGGGGGGAGGCAACCCAAAAGACACGCCATCAAAGCCCTTCCCCCTCCTCCAGCTCTGATGTGGAGTCCCCTGGGAGTCTGCAGCGGCAAGGGTCTTTCGGGCTGAGGTGGAGAGGCCCACCCGGGACTTTGTGGCTGGCCTACAGCAGCAAGCAGCCACCATGGAGAACCAACTGGTGGAACGGTACCATTCGGTCGAGGTACGTGAAAAGAAGGTGGAGGCATACTCGCAGTACATCTCCAAGTAGTCTCCACCAAGATGGCGGACCTGGAACTCTTCTGCCAGTTGGTCTCCAAGTGGCAGGCAGCCATGGCAGGGGCCGTTCAATATGCCGTCCAACACGGCTACCAAATGCTGGCAGGTGTGATGCCCCCTTGCCCCTAGCTCCTGTGCACCCCTTCTGCCTTTTCCCCAAGTTCCAGGGGGCAGGCCCAAAGACTGAGTAGATAAGTTTCCTTTCTAGTTTAAAATGTTTGGTTTGTGTTTTATAATGTTGTTGTTGTTTTGTTAATAAAAGTTATATTCGTTGTTATTGTTATGAGCTTTGTTTGACCTGCCAATCTTTTATCCCTATGTGCTAAAGTTCTGGCTGGCAGGTGGCAGAATCTCATACAGCTTGTCGATCCCTACCAGCAGCACCTACCACCACTAGTGTAGTTAAGGTATTAACCCAAATATGTGCCAGGCAGCAGCAGGGTCTCAACTTGCAGAGAGCCCCCCAGGAGGGGCAGGGTTGTGTCTGTGTGGGTGTGCCAGAGAGAAAGAGATACAGGCTCTTTTGGCAGTGGTCATCCACGGGTGGGTGCGGAGGAGTAGGCTGGAGCAGGCTTTGAGCTTGGTGGCAGCCTGGGCAGGCAGACAGACACCTTGGCATGAGAGGCAGAAAGGCAGGCTGAGGCAGACTTTGAGCTAGGCAGCAACCTGGGCGGGCAGACAGGCACCTTGGCATGAGAGGCAGGAAGGCAGGCTGAGGCAGGCTTTGAGCTTGGCGACAACCTGGACAGGCAGACAGGCACCTTGGCATGAGAGGCAGTAAGGAAGGTAGGCTGGAACCTTGGCAGGGCACTCAGATAGGCTGGCAAAGACCATGCAGGACGAGAGAGAGTGCCAGTCACATACTTAGGCGGGCCAAGATCGTCTAGCCAGAGGCTGACTGGCAGGTTTACACTTTGTTTCCCAATGCCACCCTGCATCATGAGGTCAGTCAGATAAGGTGGCCGAGGCCATCTAGTATGAGAGAGAGAGAGGGTGCCAGGCATTGTGAGGGAGGGACAGCACCTCAGCAGCACAGCAGCAGTAGTACTAGACCAGATTGAGGAGGAGGAACCCTGTCCCAAGACTGCCCCTGGCATGGGATGGCATGTGCCACTGCACCATCAATCCTTGTCTAGGGGCAGCTCATGGAATCCGAGCAGTGGAAGGTTCACCTTTAAGAAGAGCAACTGCTCCATCAACTTGGCCCCCAGTCTCAGGCAGTGTGGGAAGCAAATGTCTCCTGCCATGGAGAACACCCACTCGCTGGGGACACTGGTTGGTGGGCAGGACAGGATACGCTTGGCCACTTTCGACGGCCGGCTGCATGTTGGCCTTGCCGGCCCAGTAGGCCAAGGGATGACTGCTGGGATCGATACAGAGGTCCTCCTCTAGGTAGGTCTCCATGGCTGCTGAGGCTCCGTTGTACTCCCTCTCGTAGCTCTGCCTGGGCACCACCCCCACCACTGCCCTCAGCCACGCTGCCTGCCCTATTGTGCATGGTGCCATGCTCCCCAGAGTGGCCTGCACATTGGCAGCAGAATCAGAAGCAGCTCTGCCTATAGGGGTGCTGCTACTGGCACTGCTACCGCTAGGGCTGGGGGCAGGGATAGACCCAGCTGGCTGAGAGGAGTGGCTGCTCCCACTACCACCATCCCCAGGGGTGTCCTGCTGCATAGCCTGCTCTGCCTCCCGGACCCTGTCCACCAGCGCACCCTTCCAGAGGCCACAGAACACTGTCTGGCGTGCCATGCTGCCCTTGACCCTGGGGTCCAGCATGGTTGCCAGGACATATTGCTCCTGCTGCAGGAGCTTGCCAAAATGTACCCTCAGCCCTGCCTTCAGCTTCCACGCTAGGTCAAGTGCCTCATCAGCCAGCTCCCTGCCCTCAGGACCACAATCCCGCCCCTCGAGAATCTTGTCCAGGCTCCTGTGGAGAGGAGACTATGGACCAGGGGGGTCACCTGGCTGAGGGTGGCGGTGGAGCTGCTCACGGTCTCTGTCTTGACCAGGAACAGTCTCAGGACGAAGACCATGAGAGCCAGGATCTCCCATTCCACCCCATTAAACCCTTGAGGTGCCCTGCTGTCCATCACCAGTTGAACCTGATACAAGGCGGCTTTCTGATCAAGAAGCCGCTCGAGCATCAGGAAGATAGAATTCCAACCGGTGGCCACATCCTGGATGAGCTGGTGCCCTGGGGAGCCTTGCTCGGCCTGCTTCTCCAGGAGGAGCTCGGTGCCCTTCACACTCCGGTTGAAGAACCCTGCCAGCTTCCTCCCCTGATCGATCAGGGAGTTAAGGGTGCCTTCCCTTATCCCCCAAGCCCAGAGAATCCCTGACCACCGGGTGAAGAGTGTGTGCGAGGCAAGGGATGCTGGTGAAGCCCCCGTCATGGACTGCCTTCAGTATATTGGCCACGTTGTCTGTCACCACACACCCCTTGGTGAAGGCCGCACCTGGCGTGACCCACTCCCTCACCATGGTGGCCAGGGTTGCCTCGATGTTACTTGAGGTGTGGGGGCTGTCCATGGCTTCTGCCTGAAGCAGGGCCCACATATACCCTGCTTTGGGACCCCTCCTGCCACTCCCCAAAGCTGCCTCCGCTGGGTCCTGACACCAGTGCGTCGTTACCACCAGGTAGGCATACTGGGCGTTCATGGAAGAACGCAGGTCAGTGGTGAAGTGGACAGTAGCCCCCCAGTCCCTACCAGCTGCTACCTCACCTGCTCCTTCAAAACCCTGTACAGGTCGGGCACCACATTCCAACTCAGGGTGGTGCAGGATGGCAGCTTAAACTGGGGGGCCAGGAACCCAACCAGTCGCTTGAAGTCCATGTCTTCTAGATTGGAGAAGGGCTGCACATCCAGCGCAAACACTCAGGGACCGCCTCACCCTCCATAACTCAGGACGGACTCTCTGGTCCACCGGGGGTGCCTTCTTGGAGGTCCCCCGCGTAAAGCGGGGGGCTACAATGGAGAGGGCGTTCTCGGTGGCTGGGCCCCGGCTGTGGAACTCCCTCCCAGAGGAAGCATGACTTGGCCCTGAGTCTGCTGGCCTTCCATCGGACCTGCAAGACATGGCTGTTCTCCCAGGCCTTCAGAGGTGGGGAGGGGAGCGTGGGCTAAATTTTTGTATGGGGATATTTTAAAATTGTTTTAAATATCTGTGTAGATTTTTATATTTTTTATATTGTGATAAATTGTTTATTTTATGTTGGAAGCCGCCCCGAGGTGCCGTAGGCATAGGGGGTGGCATATAAATGGAATAAAATAAATAAATAAATTAAATAAATATGTCTCCTATTCTTGTGTGCATGACCTCATGTCTGCTCCCTCATCCTGAGCTTAGTATTCCAGCTAGGGCTGCCACCTCTGATGTTTTTTTTACCGAACACTTTGATCTTGGCCCATGGGAGTGCCAGGTAAACAGCTACCAGAGTGGCAACCTTAATTCCAGTGCTGGGTGGTAGGAACTGGATCCAGGGTTCAGATCAAGGCTCTTGCGAGAGGCCATATGAAAACTAGCCATGGGCCACATTTGGCCCCCCGAGCCTCAGGTTCCACACTCCTGACATGCCGATTACTAGGGAGGATCGTAACAGCCTGACGCTGGTGCCATTCCAGGGTAAATGGAGTGGGGATGTTGCCACCCCATTATGTTTGACCCAGGCTTTGGAACTGGCCCAGAGTCTCCAGTCTCTAGGTCGGGCCTCTGGGTTATTCAGGGCACTGGGGCAGGGGTATGTCAGAACAAGGGTTCTCCACCCCTTGTCCAATGTGCCCCACTCCTTGTGGAGAATTGTTACATCATAATGCTCCAAAGGGGGAGCGGCCACATTGGAGAAGGACTTTGGTCTTTGCAGCCATTTGGGCCTAGGCCCAGGGCTGTTTAGGAAAATTTGGGGCCCAGAGGCATCCTAGTGGTTGGGGGGCTCCAACCTCCCGTTCTCCATTGCCATCACATAATGGCTGGCCAAGTCAATTTCTGGAGAGACCGGGACTTTATTCCCACGGATACCAGCTTGTAGTTTTTGTCCTCCCTCCGTCCCTGTGCCCCTCTCGTCAGGCCTATGAGCAGTGGAGCATTCTCTAGACGCTGAGGTGGAGGTGTGAGGATTTTGTGGGGTCCCTGAAGTTTATAAAATCATGAGTGGTGTGGAACAAGCGACTAAGCAGTTGTTATTTCACCCTCTCAAATAATACTAGAACTACGGGACACGCCATGAAACTAAATGGCAGCAGATTGAAAACAAATAAAAGAAAGTATATTTGAACTTGTGGTGTGAGATGATGTGGTCAACCCCAGTAGTCTAGGTGGGTTTAAAAAAGGACTGGAAAGGGTTTTGGAGGCTAGGTCCATTAATGGCTATTAGACAAGTCGGTTGGGGGGATGTAACCTCTTACTGTCGGGCGCTGAGAGTAAACAACAGGGAATGGATCGCCTCATTATAACCGGCTTGGTACTTCTCCGAAGCGACTGAGATTGGTCACTGTTGGAGACAGGACTTGATGGCCTGTCGGTCTGACCCAGTATGTCCTTATAATCTAGGGACAGGGAGGGGGAAACCCCTAAGTTTCCAGTCCTATGACCCTGACTCACCCTAGTCACCGAATCACACAAATAAGGGCTGTGGCAACGCGACTGGCTCGCAGGCCGCTCAAGCCATCCTCGGGCGAGGGTAAATCTGCCTTCCAGCGGACGATGAGAACATGCCCACTTTCGGCTCAATTCAATTTGAAACAGCGGAGTTATAAACGAAGTTTATAATGGGACTGGCAAATGACCCTTCAATATGGCATCGCAAACCAAGCTGCCTTAAAAATAAAGAAGTCATCCTTGTGGCTCGCGCTGGAATTTAGTTTGAAGGCTTTTGTTCCGCACCACCTTGGGGGACGGGCGAAAGAACACGGATCCCTCACACCGTCGTTCCCGAGCCCAAGAAAACAGCAGAAGCAAACAGGAAGAAAACCTCCCTGCTCTGGGTACTTTAAAAGACCCCACCCTTGAGAAGCAAAGCCCTGTCCCACAGCACATGCAGCTCACAGAGAGAGTCACCCTGGTTTATTTTGTCTGGTGTTGAGCACGAGACACTTTCCAAATGGGGCCCAGCAATGTTGATGGTGTTGGGATCTTTGTCTGGATCCCTTCCACAATGGGAAGAGCCATTCAGGATAATAGGGTTGTGCTGGGGTTTTTTAAATGCCCTGCTAAGTGTATTAACTGTCATGTTTCCAATGCACTTACCATGCTGTCGTTACAATGTCAGATTAAATTACACATCACACCAAATATAAATGCATATGCAATATCAACAGGGGTATTTCACTAACGGCTTCACCGGGAACAATTTGCAAGGAGAAGGTACAGAGTTTCAGATCCACTTCTAGGGTTACCACCCCACAGATCTGAACTGGAATTTCCAGATTTTGACACACAAACTCTGGGCAAGGGCACTGGGAAAATTATGTTCTGTGGAGGCAGGAGTGGGAGAGCTGCTTTGTCCCACCCCTTTCTGATTTGAACACGCCCCTTTTTGGGCATCATGGCATTGCCCCTTCCTGATGTGAACACAACTCTTTTCCTTCCAAGCAGCATAATGTCATGACGTTTGGAAGGGGCAGGACCAGGCAGGAGCTGGGTGGTGCAGTTGCACCCCCTTACCTCTCCTCCCGGGACCCATGGATCTAGGCGAAGTTTGAGGGATGTGACAACCCATTTTTCAGCCCCACAATATCCCCATTGGATGAGCCATCCCTGACCAACTTAAAAAGACACACTACAGCTCAACAAGATGCTTCTAGCTTGATACAGGAAAGACTGGCTGACATTACAATCTATGCCATAATAAAAAGCTTGGTCCCTATGTATATGAAAGGCTGCCACCTCCTCCCCAATGCTCCATGCTCCTTAAGGTTGGCCAAGAAGGACCAATTTTAAAAAGGGATCCAGAGGTGATTCTGGAAACTACAGACCGGTGAGCCTGACAACGGTGCTGGGCAAACTGGTGGAAACAATTGTTAAGAACAGACTTATTAAGCATACTGATAAATTAAACATGGCATAATGGGGAAGCGTCAACATGGATTTAGGAAAGGGAAGTCATGCCCCCCATATCTATTGGAATGTTTTTAGGGTGTAAATAGGCAGGTGGATAAGGATGAGCCAGTCGATATAGTATATCTGGACTTTCAGAAGGCGTTTGATAAGGTCCCTCATGAGAGACCCTTGAGGAAACCAAAGAGTCGTGGGATAAGAGGCAGTGTCTTATCATGGAACAGCAACTGGTTGAAAGATAGGAAGCAAAGAGTCCGACTAAATGATGATCAGTTTTCACTGTGGAGAGAAGTAACTAGTGGAGTACCCCAGGGATCTGTACTGGGACCGGTGTTGTTTAATGTATTCATTAATGATCTGGAGAAGGGAGTAAAGAGTGAGGTGGTCAAATTTGCAGATGACACAAAGTTATTCAAGGCAGTTAAAACCAAAGCAGACTGTGAAGAATTTCAGGAGGATCTTGCGAGACTGGACATCTAAATGGCAGATGAAATTTAATGTGGACAAGTGCAAAGTGATGCACATAGGGGGAAACAATCCAAACTTTATGTACACAATGCTGGGTTCTAAATTAGGAGTTACCACTCAGGAAAAGGGCCTTGAAGTCACTGTGGACGATACATTGAAATCCTCAGCTCAGTGTGCGGCGGTGGTCAAAAAAACAAACAGAATGTTAGGAATTATTTGTAAAGGGATAGAGAATAAACCTGAAAATATCATAACGCAACTGTATCAATCAATGGTGCGACCGCACCTTGAACGTTGTGTGCAGTTCTGGTCGCCCCATCTCAAAAAAGATATAGTAGAACTAGAAAAGGTACAGAGAAGGGCAAGAAAAATGATCAATACTATGGAAAGACTCCCCTATGAAGAGAGCAGTGATAGGCTGGAGATCTTCAGCTTGGAGAAGAGACGACTGAGAGGGGGTATGATAGAAGTTTATGAAGTTGGGGGCACTATATAAATAAAATTATTATTAATTATTTTTATTATTAAAATCATGAATGGTGTGGAACACATAAATAGAGAGTAGTTATTTACCCCCTCTAACAGTACTAGAACAAGGGAACACTCCATGAAATTAACTGGCAGCAGATTTAAAACAAATAAGAGAAAGTATTTTTTCACTCAGTGCACAATTAACTTCTGAAATTTATTGCCAGAGGAAGTGATCAAGGCCGGTAGCGTAACTAGTTTTAAAAAGGGATTGGATAAGTTCTTGGAAGATAGGTCCATTAATGGCTATTAGCAAAATAGGTTTTAGGGACGTAGCCTCTTACTGTTGGGGGCTGGAACAACAAGGAATGGATTGCCCATTGTGACCCGTTGGGTACGTCTCCCAAGAGACAGAGATTGGCCACTGTCGGAGACAGGATGCTGGGGTCGATGGACCGCTGGTCTGACCCAGTACCGCATGACTTATGTTCTTACGAGCCCTTGCTGATTCCATCAGTATGCCAAGTCTGTATTGGAAAAGGCCGTAGACTGGCTGCTTCATGACTCTGGAACTTCCTCCCCCTGGAGGTTTTCTAAAGCTTAAGCCTACGCATTTTCTGAAGGCAAAGTAAGACATTCCTATTTGGGCAAGTGCTTGGCAGCAGCGATAATTTTGGGGTTGCGGGGAGGACTTTTTTCGTGAGTTATATTCATATTATTTTTATACTGTGCATTTACTATTTTACACTTATTGTATGTGTTATTATCTTATTGACACCAATTTGATGTGTCGCTACTCATCCTGAGCCCTTGGGGTTGGAATCTAAATAAATCATTTAAAAAGTAACATGCAAGGTTGGATGTCAGACTAGATGATCTGGGCAGTCCCTTTTGGCTTTAAATATACATACAATTACACACACACTCTAAGGCGTTTCCAATCAGTACCTAAGCCTCATGTTGACACAATAGACTTTGGAAAGATTAGGTTCTTTTAATCTGCTTATCAGGGAGGGCAAATCAGCCTACTACCGTGTGCTGTATTTATAATGCGTCTAGGCAAACTGTGTTTTTGCAAATTCTGCCCTTGCAGGAGGGCGAGGCCAATAGAAATTACATTGGCACATCTGAGGGTACACTTTGCCCTACAAAATAGAAGCGGGCAGGGCTGACACCACTGTTGGGATCTTAGCCACAGCAAGAGGCTGAGCCAGGGAACAGAGTCTAGGGCATCAGAAAACTCCAGCATCTGATCCATGGGGGTAGGCAAAAGGTGTAGTCAGATACACAGCGGGTAGAGGTTCAGTGCCTAGAGAGTTCAGTCCAAGCAGGGTTGAAAAAGCAACAGGAGCATCTGGGGCGTAGGAGGTGAGGCTGGTAAAGCCAGATCTCTGTTCGGCTGTTCACAACAGGGATTTGCAGTGACCCAGGAAGCTATATAGGAGTCCTTGACCAATCAGGGTGCAGGTTGCCAGTGGCCAATTAGGAGCCTGGTAGCGGGGAACCAGCAGTACAATAGGCCATAGGGCTGTGATTGCACTACTTTGCCACAACAGCCTAGTCGCAGTGTGGACCTCATGTCTCTGCCCATGAATCCAGAGGACATGGGTTCACAGTCTTTGTTCCCTTTGTGTCCACACAAGTATATGCAGCACAGTCACATATCATGATAACAGTCACAGTTCATTCCCTTCACCCAGCATTATGTTTTTATTTACAGTGTCACAGGACAGTTCTTCAAGCAAGCTAGGACTCTTTCTCTTGGGTCTTCCATTATCTTCTCCAGCCCAGATCTCTGGCCAGTCTCCTTCATGCATTCATGATGGCACACAGCTTCCTACCAGAGACCTGCTCCTATAGAACCCTTCTCGGGCCCCATATTTGGTCCCAAATCCAAGCTAAGCCTGACTGCGATGGACCTGGATTGGTCAAGCCCCCCATGAAGTGCTATGGCATCACAGATTGTAAGCCACAAGCAGGGGCCACATCTATTTCTATGTTCTGTACAGCGCCAGGTACAGGACCGGCGCTATATAAATGTTTATAATAAAATAATAATAATTAATAATAACTAGAGCTGAACTGGAGATCCATGAGGATATCACTATCCAACTGATCTGAGGTCTGGCTCACAGACGTCCGACCCCTCCATGTGAGTATCTGGGGGGCCGGGGCATGGACCAGGCGGGGGACAAGTCAGTAGTAATACTAGAGACAGGGGGTACAGGTGCACAGAGCCTCTTGAACCTGGGGGGGGGGGTCACAACTGTGGGGGCCCGGATGCTACTGATTCATTGGTTCCTGCCCTGATTTCTCCTGGTGCAGCAATGGCACACACGCACCAGTCGATAGAGTGTATCTGGATTTTCAGAAAGCGTTTGATAAGGTCCCTCATGAGAGACTCTTGAGGAAATTAAAAAGTCATGGGACAGGAGGCAGTATCCTACTGTGGATTGGTAACTGGGTAAAGGATAGTAAAGAAAGAGTAGGTCAGTTTTCACGATGGAGAGAAGTAAATAGTAGAGTGCCCCAGGGATCTGTACTGGGACCGGTGTTGTTTAACATATTCATTAATGATGTAGTAAAAGGAGTAAAGAGTGAGGTGATCAAATCTGCAGAAGAGACCAAGTTATTGAAGGCAGTTAAAACACAAGCAGACTATGAAGAATTGCAGGAGGACCTTACAAGACTGGGTGACCTGGCATCTAAATGGCAGATGAAATTTAATGTGGACAAGGGTAAAGTGATGCACATAGGGAAAAACAATTCAAACTATATGTACACAATGCTGGGTCCTAAATTAGGAGTTACCACTCACGAAAAGGACCTTGGAGTCATTGTGAATAATACATTGAAATCCTCAGCTCAGTGTGCGGCGGCAGTCAAAAAAGCTACAGAATGTTAGGAATTATTCATAAAGGGATAGAGAATAAAACTGAACATATCATAACGCCACTATATAAAACCATGGTGCAACCACACCTTGACTATTGTGTGGAGTTCTGGTCGCCCCATCACAAAAAAAATATAGTAGAAATAGAAAAGGTACAGAGAAGGGCAACAAAAATGATAAAGGATATGGAACGGCTTCCCTATGAAAAGAGACTGGATAGGTTGGGGCATTTCAACTTGCAGAAAAAAATGTCTGAGACGGGATATGATAGAAGTTTATAAAATCATGTGTGCTGTGGAACAAGTAAATAGGGAACAGTTATTTACCCTATCAATTCGTGCAAGAACTAGGGGACACCCCATGACACTAACGGGTAGCAGATTTAAAACAAATACAAATATTTTTTCACTCTACACACAATTAAGTTGTGGACTTTGTTGTGAGAAGATGTGGCCAAGGCCAGTAGTATAACTAGGTTTCAGAAAGGACTGGACAAGTTTCTGGAGGATAGTTCCATTAGCAGTTATTAGACAGGTAGGCTTGGGTAATGTACCCTCTTACTGTCAAGAGATGGGAGCAAACAACAAGGAATAGATCGCTCCATTGTGACCTTCAGGATACTTCTTCCAAGTGACCGAGCCTGACCATTCTTGGAGACAGGATGCTGGAATGGATGGACCATTGGTCTGACCCACCATGGCACTACTTATGTTCTTACTAGAGGAGGAAGCAGGGAAGCATAGTAGAACTGAAACTCAATCTTGTTATTCTCGAGATTCTTGTTGAGAATTGGGCTCTCAGCAAGATTTTCCCAATTGAGACTGAGTCAAGAATCGGCTGTTCTCAACACCATTCTTGACGAGATTCTCAAGAAAAGTATAAAAAACACTGCGTATGCGCAAAATGACCACCACGATCACTGTGCACATGTGCCGTCCTTTGCCAAAATGGCGCAAGCAGCATTGCCGCCATTTTGAAAAAGGGCAGCCAGTCTGTCCGTGTGTGGTCGTCATTTTTCACATGTGCAGATCAGCTGCCCTTTCCCCAAAATGGTAGTGGCGATGCTCAAGCCATTTTGGAAAAGGGCCGCACAGGTGCAGAATGCCCCCCGCAGCCATTTTGCAGGTCCACAGGTGTGTGTGGTTTTGTTTCTTGGTTTTTTTTTTACGAGATGTCTCATGAGATTTCATATTGGGAATGAGATCTCAGTCCCCAGCATGAAACCTTGTGTACGAGAGTCTCATGAGAAAAAAAAGTGTCTCATTCCAGCCCTCAACTTGGAATGAACACAATATTCGAGGTGCAGGCGGACCATGGATTTCTATAATGCCATTATAATGTCCAACCTTCTCTCCAGAGGAACAGGAGAGATGCTCATGTCCTGACCATTTCCTGGAGGAGCAGGCTCTTTGTGAGGCTTATGTTGGTAGGGTCTGTTGTGTTATAAGTAAGGTTTGCTTTTAACTTTAAGATGTTGCTTAATTAGCAATGAGGCAGAGTTTCTGCCTGCATAATTTTATGGCCAGTTTGCAGGTGAAAATAGACCGCTTGGTTAAATATACACAGGTTCGTCAAGGCCATGTGTGCCCAGTATGTACTTCTGTGCGTCACACATGCAAGCTGTGTACATGACCAAATGTTTTTTCAAGGTGGTATTTTTCTCCCGTTTATTTTAAGACGTGGAGTGTGGTTTCCTCCGTTGTATTTTTTTCAAATTATACTTCGAAATAAAAATCTGATTCCCCCAACAAGCCTCAGAGCTTCTTGTCCAAGAGCAGAAAGGGGAAAAAACCCTTTTATGGGAGAAGCGTCATGAGGAAACCTGAACTCCGGGCTTGATTGAATGTGTACCGACAAATTCAGTGACTGAAAGCAAGAGTGTGGTCTGCAGTACATCTAATAGACCTTTCCTGACAAGTCAAAGGAGTGCACAGAAATGCATCATGGCTAATGGTACAGTCGGATTTAAACTTTCGGCAGGATGACTTCAATGCCAGTGGGGCCATGTGTGTAAATCTGTGCCCTAGGAAGATGGAAACATACCATCCTGGCCCTTTAAAAGCCTTTTTGAGTCTCACTGAATAACAATGAGTTCCTGTAAAAGAAACCTCCTTTGTGAAAGACAAGGCGGATGTTAAAGGGCCAAGACAAATATTAAAATTAATTATTTATTTATTTGTTTAAATTTATATCCCACCCATTCTCTGGGACTCGAGGTAGGTAACTGCATATGAAAATAAATAAATAAATACACACATATAAAACCATTTAAATTTCCCTATGACCCCCAACCTCCCTGAACTCTATCCCCACCAGTCCAATGCAAGGCCAAATAAAAAGGTCTTCCATTGCCTCAGAAAAAATGGCTGAAGGAAGGGAGTTCCATTACTGTGGAGCAGCATCAAGAACGTCTCTCTGTGCTCCGATCAGCTGACAAATTCACTCTCTTCGATCTGTCTCCATGGGAGCAGATTTGAACCCCTATTCATTTGGATATTTTCGGCTCATTTATTTGGTTGTTTGGTTACTTCAGTTTGGTTATTGAACATGCACACTAGCACCAAATTGCATCAAAACAAATAACCAAATAACTGGATCAAATGACCAAAGAACCAAACCAAGAATAACCAAACACACAAATATGTAAACATCAGTTTCCAATGCGGATATTATTTATTATTATTATTATTTATTTATTTATTAATTATCACAATTTGTAACCTGCTCCCTCCTGCCTGCTGGCAGCTCGGGGCGGCAAACAACATACATTAAACAACTATATAAAATACCTTCATAATAAATAAACATCCATTAAAAACATCATAAATAAACATCAAATAAAACAACTGAACCCTAGTAAAAAACAAATACCCCTCCTCCCCCCCCAAAGGAAACCACCCACCCACTACCCATACTTCCCTTAGCAGCTATTAGCCAGATGGGATTGGGGAACAAAACCCTTTACTGTCGGGAGCTTGGGGATGATCCACAGGGAATGGATAGCATGGTGACCTGTTGGGTGCTTCTCCCAGGCCCCTGTGACTGGCCACTGTCAGAGGCAGGATGCTGGGCTCAATGGACCATTGTTCTGACCCAGTATGGCACTTCTTATGTTCTTATCCCCCTCACCAAATGCCTGGCAAAACAGCCAGGTCTTGAACTAGCTACAGAAGGAGGGGAGATCCGGCGAGAGGTGAATCTTCACCAGGAGGGAGTTCCACAGCTGCGGCACAGTCACTGAGAACACCCTCTTGAAGGTAGCCACCCAGAATACCCGGGGACCTCCAAGAGGGCGTTCCCGGCTGTCCGCAGGGGTAGATCCAGGACACAGGCCCAGGCCGTATAGGGCTTTAAATGTAATAACCAACACCTTGAATCGGGCCCAGCAGTGGTGGCTGGTGGGTTTTGAGGTTGGTGGGTCGCTAACGCCGGCAGGCCGGCGAGCATAGGGGCAGAGCCTAGCCTAGGGGCGGAGCCAGGGGAACAGTAGGTGGAAAAACCACACATAAACTAGAAAACCACACATAAACCAGCGACCCCCACTGCCCCATCACGTCCCCCCACCATGTCCCCATGTGCCCCCACTTTCCCACCATGTCCCCATGTGCCCCCAGAAAACCACACATAAACCAGAAAACGATGTACCCCCAGAAAACCATGAAAATCATGAAAACCAGACATAAACCAGAAAACCATGTGCCCCCAGAAAACCAGAAAAACCACACATAAACCAGAAAACCATGTGCCCCCCCAAAACACACATAAACCAGAAAACCATGTGCCCCC
>QEPC01004899.1:1480940-1520570 GCA_003113815.1 Sphenodon punctatus
TCACCCCCCATTCCCCCACTGTCCCCAAGTCCCCCGGCAAAAAACCCGGTCGGGTCCCTACCTGATCCTCAGCAGGTCTGGACTGTCGGCATCACCGCTGGGACGGCTGGGATCAAGTCAACAAGGTCTGAGAGACCCCACCGACCAGCAAGCCTGGCCATGCAGCCACGGTGTAGCCTGGAGAGGTGGCTTCAAAGTCGCCCCTTCAGGTCATTAAAATAGCTGGGCAATGGGTTCCATGAGAACCTATTGCCCAAGCTGGCCACATCCCTGAAAACTGCGTGCGCAGCACGTTCTGTTAGGTCGGCAGCAGTGTCGACCTACCAGAACCCGTGGCTACGCCTGCGCACTACTCCTCCAGCCGTGGGCAAAGCGGCTGGAGTAGTGCGCAGGCGCAGCCTTTTTCTGACACCAACATGCGGCATGTGAGAATGTGTGGAGCCATCTCGAAGAACCTTGTTTACAAGGTAGCAACCTTCTGGACCAAAAGGTTGCTACCTTGTAAACAAGGTTCTTCGAGATGGCTTCAAACATTCTCACATGCCGCATGCTGCACTACAGCAGCTGACAGCGCCTCCGGTGTCGGAGTGTTGGTGCTGGGCGCTGGGTGCTTGCGGGGCACTGCCCCCGGTGCCACATCGAGGGACCGCCTCTGGGGCCCAGAAGACTATAGGCAGCCAGTGCAGAGAACGGAGGACCGGTGTTATGTGTTCCCCGCAGCCCATCCCCATCAGGAAGTGGGACGCCGCATTCTGCACCAGCTGGGTAGCCCCAAGGGTAGCCCCACATAAAGTGCACTGCCGTAATCCAATCTTGAGGTGATGAATACGTGGATGGTGGTGGCAAGATCGGAGTCAGAGATATAAGGCTGAATACGGCGGACCAGATGCAATTTACTAAATGCACTCCTTGCCACAGCTGCCACCTGGGCATCCAGGCGAAGCTGCAACTTGAGGAGGACGCCCAGACTCCAAACTTGAGGGACCAGGGAGGGACGCAGCATATCAATAATGAAGGCCTCCACTCCCTCACCCCTCCCCACCAACATCACTTTCGTCTTGTCGGGACTCACCTTCAGGCAGCTCATCCTCATACAAGCCCCCACCGCAGCCAGGCACTGGGTAAACACCGAGACTGCCGGGCCTGGGTCAGATGAAAATGTATTTATTTATTTTCAAGCATTTTTAACCCGCCCATTCTGCCACAGGCAACTCTGGGTGGCGCAAAATATCAAACAATTAATAACATTAAAAACAACTTTTAAAATATACAACAAAGGGAGATATAAAAAATCCCCAACCACTCACCACCCTAACCCATTCCCCCCACCCTACCCATCCTCCCCCCCTCCCCAAAGCCAGGCGAAACAGCCACGTTTTGCAACAGCGTCGAAACGAGGGGAGATCCGGGGCCAAATGGGCCTCACCAGCAGGAGTTCCACAGCCGTGGGGCGGCCACCGAGAAGACCCTCTCTATCGTGGCCCCACGGCAGACTCGGGAGACCTCCAGGAGAGCACCGCCCGATGACCACAGGGGCTGATCCAGAACCCGGGAGGTGAGGTGGTCCCACAAATAGTTTGGGCCAAGGTTATTTAGGGTTTTATAGGTGAGCACCAACACCTTGAATTGGACCCGGAAGACTACAGGCAGCCAGTGCAGAGACCGAAGAACTGGTGTAATATGTTCCCAGCGTCCCAATTCCACCAGGAGACGGGCCGCTGCGTTCCGCACCAGCTGCAGTCTCCGAACCGTCACCAAAGGTAGCCCCACATAGAGCGCGTTACAGTAGTCAAGCCTAGAGGTGGTGAAGGCGTGGATGACGGTGGTCAGGTCAGAGTCTGAAACACACGGCCGAAGCCGATGCAACAGCTGTAATTGGCGGAAGGCGCTCCTTGCCACAGACTCCACCTGAGCATCCAAGTGGAGTTGCGAGTCAAGGAGCAACCCCAGTCTCCGTACCTGGGGAACCAGCAGAGGGCAGACCCCATCAATGAGGGGGGCTGTTACCCCCGCTTTTACCCACCAACATCACCTTTGTCTTGTCAGGACTCAGCTTCAGTCGGTTTGCCCTCATCCAGCCCCCCACAGCTTCAAGGCACCCATGAAGCACCGAGACTGCGGGGCCTGGGTCTGATGAAAAAGAGAGGTAGAGCTGGTTGTCATCAGCATATTGACGACACCGCACGCCAGACCTCCTGACCACCTCGCCAAGCGGCTGCATGTACACGTTGAACAGGAGAGGGGACAAAACAGAACCCTGCGGGACTCCACATAAGAGGTCTTGGTGTGATGAAATATAATCACTGAGTACCACTCGCTGAGTTCTTCCGGCCAGGAAGGAGCGGAAGCAGTCAAGAACTGTACCGCCCACCCCCGTCCAGTCCCGCAGGCGCGTCACCGACATCTCATGATCAATGGTATCAAACGCCACCGACAGATCTAATAGAATCAGCAGGGCCGAACAACCCTGGTCTAATTCTCGACGAAGATCATCAACCAACGCCACAAGTGCAGTCTCAGACCCATATCCCGGGTGAAACCCCGACTGAGAGGGATCAAGAAAACCGACACAATCCAGATGCTCCTGCAACTGCCGGTCCACCACCCTCTCAATAACCTTCCCTAAAAAGGGAAGGTTAGAGACCGGCCGATAACTGGCAAGGGAGTCAACATCAAGCGATGGTTTCTTGATCTTGGGTTTTTACTACCGCCTCTTTAAGGCAGCCCGGCACCCTGCCCTCCCTAAGTGAGGTACTGACCGCCCCCGCCAGCAACGGCCCCATCATCTCCTGGCAGGCCTTAACCAGCCAGGACGGGCAAGGGTCCAGTTCACAGCAGGTGGTCCTGATAGCTCCAAGAACCTCCTCCGCATCGGCAGGGGTCATCAGCTGAACTGATCCCACAAACAAGGACAAGGCGGGGTCTCCATAACCTCCAATTGCCCTACTGCAGAAAATGCACCATCAAAACCATGGTGAATCCGAGTGATTTTATCCACAAAATAATCCACAAACAAGTCACAGCGGGCACTAGATGACTCCACTCCAAGGTGGAGGGAGGCCAGACTGACCAGCCCCAGAACAGCTCCGCTGGATGGGATTTAGCGGACGCTTAAGGGCAGCAAAGAACTCTTTCTTTGCTGTTCGCATAGCAACGCCAGAGGCTCGTAAACTCGCTCTGTGCCGCAACCTGTCGGCTTCAGCACATGGATGATGCCACTGTCGCTCCAACCACCTTCCCTCCTGCTTCAGCACCCGTAGCCCCTCCGAAAACCAGGGAGGCCTGCAGTGCTGCTGCCTGGGAAGTGGAGCCTCAGAGCTATCCGATCAATGGCCTCCGTCAGCAAGACGTTCCACAGCTCGACGAGGCCATCGATGGGACAGCCAGATCAGAGGGTCTATCCTCCAAAGCTTCCTGGAACCACTCCGGTTCCATCTGTACGGGGGCGGACTATTCAAATAGGTTCCACGCCCCTCCAGGGGCAAACGTGCGCCAGGAGAGGGGCCTGCAGGATGTAATGGTCCATCCATGACAAGGGCACAGCTGATATCTCCTCCACCAATGGACCCCCCGCCCTAAGGCCAGTGCAAAACACAAGGTCTAAGGTATGTCCCCCCCCTGGTGTGTCGGGCTGCTGAACCTCTGAGACAGGCCCATGGTTGCCATGGCAGCCATGAACTCACGCTCTACACCCCCAAGATCGGCATCGATGTGGATGTTGAAGTCCCCCAAGATTATCGTCTGCGGGGATTGCAACACCACTCCCGACACCAGATTCACTAGAGCATGCAGGGAGACCGTCATACAGGTGGGTGCACAGTATACAAGCAGCACTCTCAAACTGTCCCCTGTCACATCAAACACCAGATGGAGACCCTCAACCCCCATTATGGATTGCACCGGATACCTCCGAACAGCCCAAGCCTCCCTAAGAGGTAGAGCTGGGTGTCATCAGCATATTGATGCCACTGCACCTCGAACCCTCTCACAATCTTGCCCAAAGGCTGCATGTACACGTTGAACAGGAGAGGGGACAGAATGGATCCCTGCAGAACTCCACACGTGAGATCCCGGGGAGAAGATGTAAAATCCCCCAGTACCACTTGCTGAGTCCTTCCAGCCAGGAAAGAGCAGAACCATTCAAGAACAGTCCCACCCACCCCAGCACAGTCCCTCAGGTGAGTCACCAGAATCTCAAGGTCAACTATGTCAAAAGCAGCTGAAAGATCTAACAAAATCAGAAAATCTGACTTCGGATCAAGAATCAGATCGTCGACCAAGGCCACAAGCGCCGTCTCGGTGCCAAACCCCGGACGAAAGCCAGACTGCGAGCGATTAAGAAAACCAATGCAATCCAGATGCCCCTGGAGCGGCTGGGCCAACACCCATTCAATAACCTTCCCTAAAAAGGGAAGGTTAGAGACTGATCAATAACTGGATGGGCAAGGATTTAGTTCACAAGTTGTGGCCCTCACAGCCCCTAGCATCTCCACCGCATTGGTGGACGACACCCGCTGAAACCGATCCCACAAAACCGGACCAGGCGGGGCATGCATAACCTCAGGGACACTGACTGCATCAAGTGCAGCATCGAAATCGTGGTGGATACGAGCGATTTTATCAGCAAATCAAAACAGTCGACAACCAGGTCACAGCGAGCACTGGAAGATTCCAGTTCCAGGCAGAGAGAAGCCGGACTGACCAGCCCTTTCACCACCCGGAAAAGCTCAGCTGGACGCGACTTTGCTGATGCTAAGATGGTAGCAAAAAAGCTCCTTTTTGCTGTCTGCATAGCCACAGCACAGGCCTTTAGCGCAACCCTATGTCGCAATCGGTCGGCTTCAGATATTCAGATATTTAAAGGACTATCCAAAAATTTGATTAATATTCACGAATAGGGTTGACACATCCCTCCAGGCTTTTAACTAGAGGAGGCGGGGTCATGGCAGCAGAGGTGAGGCAAAAGGGCTGTCACATCACTTTCTGATGCATCTCCACCCCTTACAGAGTGCTGAGGTGTCATCACATTCTGCAGAAGAAAAGCCATGTCAGAAAGGGGGCGGGTCAATTGGGTGGCTACACCCCTTTCTGCCCCTTATGGCGCATCTTGACATCGTAACATTTGATAGAGTTGGGACTATGTCATAAAGAGGGCAGGGAAGACATAGAATTCTAGAGTTGGACGGGACCACAAGGGTCATTAAGTCAAGCCACCTGTTTGGTACAGGATTTGCCAGACCTGAAAGATGCCAGACATAAGCTCACCCAACCTCTTCTTAAAAACCTCCAACGAGGGAGAATCCACAACTTCTCTGAGTGGTCCGTTCTACTGTCTGACTGCCCTTACAGTCAGGAATTTTTGTCCAATATTATTAATTTTTTATTATTAAGTATTTATATAGCACCAGTAGTGTAGCTGGCATTTACAACTGTTGAAAATGGACAGGGTCCCTCCCTGCCCCGGGGGCTTACAAGGAAGGTGAGATGAGGGGTGGGGACAACAGAGAGATGAGGATCTATCCATGAAGGTGTGAGGTTGCAGGTACACGTGCTTAGCCTGACCCCAACCCCGGTTCAAGTCTTGCCTTGGTCAGAAACTCACTGGGTGACCGTGGGCCAGTCACAATATTTTCTCAGCCTAACCTACCTCACAGGGTCTTTGTGAGGATTAAAAGTTGTGTTTGTTATATGTAAAGTGCTCCGACTGCCATGGCGGGGGAGGGGGGTGCTCTATAAAAATAAAGATTATTATATAAGCCCCACCACAGGTCTACAACACAAATGGATTGTAGCCTGTAGGAAGAGACCTTCTAACCGTCCAACTTCCAGTCCTCCCTTGCCATTTCCAGCCTTCCTGCTTCCTTCCCTGATCAGCCTGAACCTGTTACTTGCCCCAGCTTGTACAATGACTCTGATTTTCATCTTGTGGACTGAACCTTGATGAACGGTTCATGGGATTCTGACATGGCTTGCCTGCTGGACTCTTCCTTCTGTTGGACCTGGTGCCTGCCCACCAGACCAGTCCAAGCAAGGTCAAGGAGAAGGGGCCTGGTCTGGCTCCCCCCCCCCTCTACATTTAGATTCTTCCAACATGGAACAACCAGATGACCATTTCCCAGAAACCTGTGCACTATCATAGCTAAGTCTGATTGGGACAACACAATTTCTTCCTCCAGCAGAAACCAAACCGCTGGCCCTTAAAAGAGAAAAAATGTCCTGTAAAACAGGCTGAAGAGAAAAGCAATAAATACTAGGCAGGTAGCTAAGGGCTTTTATTTCTGCTTTGAAACTTTGCCTGGAAGAACTGGATTCCGCTGTGAACACATTTCATGTGCCCAGCGATTAAAGGGTAAGGGAAGGGTATAATTTATATAATTGGGAAAGGCACAGAAGAGCATTCTGGGCTACAATGTCTCTTTATTTTCTTGTTACTTCTTTTATTCCTCCTTTTGTGTTCAGTGCTCATGAAAGATGCTGGATTGACAGCCCGGGAAGTGAAGTCTTCTATTTATATCTGCAGAACGAGAACAGTGGGAGCGGTGGCAGTGCCCAAGCTGCCCCATATGGAGGGGAAGGGGAGTGGGCCTTCAGTTTATCATCAGTACAGCTCCTCTCAGTCATTAATGGAATCCATTCTCACACCTTCACTTCTCAACTATGATGCCTCTTTTACAGAAGGGCTGAAGCAGCAGAGTGTAGATTAAGTGCTTTAAACGTACCAAAGCTCAAACAGGAAGGGAACCCATGTTTCTCAAGTCCCACTTTACTGTCCTGCCTGCTAGAATACGTTTCCTGCTCCCTTCATTACTTTCAGGTGTCACAATTAACCATCTACAGGCCTCAGTGGCGGCATCATGGCTTTGTCTCTGGTGGACCCCCATGGTGGCATTTTTTGGGAGGTGATGTCTGAACTATATGGTATCACCAAAGTGATCAAAGGTAGAATCATACTGTTTGTTTCCCACTGCATCTCTTTCCATGTTGGTGATTCCAAGTGGCAAACCTGCCAGAAAGAAACCTGTGATGCTGCTGCTCCTGCTGAGGTCCATGAGAGGGAAAGCATTGTCCCAAAGCTTCCTGCTTCAACCAGGTCCCTATGGGACTCATAGAGAAGAGCTGGGCCAATGACGGCTCAGGAGCCCTGTGCATCGCTTGGGCGCCTGGGGGTCATCTCCATGCAGCTCCCTCAGGAGCAAGAGAAACCTAGCTGCCATTTTGATCACTAGAGCCTCATGGGCCTGGTTGAATCAGGAAGCTTTGGGGCAATACGTTCCCTCTCATGGACCTCAGCAGGAGCAGCAGCCTCCCCTTCACATCAAAGCATCACAGGTTTCTTTCTGGCAGGTTTGCCACTTGGAATCACCAATATGGAAAGAGGTCCACTGTGCCCCCAAACATGTTTTCATGCCAGAGGACTGCCCTCTCATCCTGCCCTACTTATCCAGCGGGACTTGGATAACTAGGGCAGGAGACACTTGGAATGAGCTTATTCAAGTCAGGTCAAGTGAGAAGCCCCATGGAGACATGGGTTACACTCACACAGGATTAGGCCAAAGAGGCAGTGTTGCCTAGTGGATAAGGACTTTGACTTAGACTCGGAAAACCAGAATTAAAATCCTGTCTTAGCCATGGACTCACTGGGTGTCCTTGAGCAAGTCACTATCCTTCAGTCTGAAGTGCCCATCTGTAAAATGGGGATAATAATGACCAAACTGTTGTGAGGGTGAATTTGAAAAGCACTATAGAAAAGATTAATAATGCTCCTCATGTGCTTGGTTCAAGGAGAGCTCCCAGTGCTTTGTAAAAACTAAAAATGCAAGACTGCTGGCAAAGGAAGGTAAGGACGTTTGTCACCCTCATGGTTTCAGAGGAATACTTTGAAATATCCCTGCTGTCAGTCCTGATCACATGGGCCCTTTTCACACAAACACTCTTTGATAAATGGGTGTTACATTTTATTATACATGTTGTAGGGCTGCAGGTGTGCTCTATGCATGCCCTGCAACGTGTATAATAAAATGTAACACCCATTTTATCAGTGTAAGGGCGTTTATAGACGAGACAAAAAAGGCGGCTGATCCTTTGATCAGCCGCCTTTCTTGCCGCTCGTCTATATGCCTGGGCTGCTTTTTAATCCGCGTCGGAGGGGGCAGGCGATCCTGCCCCCTCCGACGCGGATTCCCGGAGTGCCGGCTTTACGCCGCACTTCCTGGTCCCGTGCGAGAGTGCGCATGCGCAGAAGGGCGCGCATGCGCACTCGCACTCTGCGCCGTGTCTGAACATCAGACACGGCACGGAGAGACGCCGCGGCGGGGAAACACGGCGTTTAGCGATCCCGCTTGTAAGCGGGATCGTCTATAAACGCCCTTAGAGTGTCTGTGAAAAGGGCCTTAGAAAGTGAAAGGCAAATAGTAAAGCAAATTGTTTTTGTTTTTAAAATCCAAAACCAAAAAAACCATGACTGTCAATCCAACCTCATGATTTTTGGGGCGGGTGGGAGGGTGTCTGTGTATCACTGAATATATGGGATGTTCTTGCAGGCTGGATCTGTAGCTCAAGTTGTAATGACTCATGTCTTTAGTACTAGAGGTCCCTGGTTCAATGCCTGTCACCTCATGTTGCTGTTATCTCAGAGACACTTGCTCTGTTGTTGTTCTTCACTTGCCAATGCTGTCAATCTAGCAGCTTTTTGAAGTGCTGCACTCACCTTGGAACACCGTGATGGGAAATATGTCCCAGAAACAAGTTCCCATTGCAGTCAGTACTGCAGTAAACTTCCATCGGCCTCACTGGGAACACGACCAGGATTTCAATACCCAAATTTGTAGTGTTGAATTTGGCAGGGCCTGGGGTATTTTTCAGGAAGAGAATGATTACTAGGGCTAATATGAGAATCCATTTCTTTCTCACAAAAATCTCATAAGAATCCAGAACCATTACTGAGATCTCGCAATCTCAATGATTCAAGATTTCAGTTGAGAATTTTTCTTGATATATCATTTACTATTAGCGTTTACCAGTACTGGTTACCATGTACTGCGCTCTTCCCTGTAATGTGCATGCACAAAATGGCCACCATGGCTGCGCAGCCCTCTTCCATGATAGCACCAGCAGCATCACCGCCATTTTGGAAAAGGGCAGCCATTTTGAACAGTCGCATTACCGGGAAGAATGCACTACACGGTAAATGGTAATGGTAAACGGTATACTGAGAAAAATTCTCAGCTGAGAAATTGTTGGGAACCAGGATTTTCTCGATTATCAATTCTCACAAAAAATGGGTTGAGAACCGTGATTCTCGGCAAGATCGGAGAGAAAATCGAGATCACGTTTTAGCCCTAAAGATTACTATAAAATTCATTTGGGCTTTATAAAAGGCACTGCTACCTGCTGGAACACATGGGGAAGGAGGCTTATTGGCTTCCTTTGATCCATTCCACCTAGAGATACCACTGCCCTCTGGGCTTCCATCTGGAGAGGGCGGGGCCATGTCAGGCAGGGTGGGGCAAAAGGGCTATCACACCCCTTTCTGACATAACCCTGCCCCTTCCAAAGCATCAGGATGTTATGGCACTCCCTACGGGAGGGGTCACATTAGAAAGGGGGTGGGCAAAGGGGCTGCCAAGATCCCTCCTGATGTAGCCCCACCCTTGTGAGGCATCATGACATTACAGAGCTCCACAGGGGCTCCATAGTCGCCCCCAGAGTCTGTAAGTTAGCTGTGGGTCTCCCTGACTGGCCTGGAGAAACTGGGGCTTCCCCCAAAGTCCGTGTGAAAATCCAGGAGTCTCTATGTGAAAATCAGAGAGGGGTAACACTATCCCTACGTCCTTTAATCTGGGCCTGGTCAGGAGGCTGCACATGAAATCTGGGCCCCGCTGATTGGCCGTTGCAAAGACGTAGGTTGAGACCTCCTTTGCCCTAAACCAGGGGTGGGGAACCTCAGGCTCGGGGATACAATTCAGATCTCCCCGCAAGTTTTTATGTGTCCCCTTTCCAGTTCCTGGATCTGGCTCCTCAATTCAGTTCCTATTCCCCAGCCCCTGAAAAACTGAGCTCAGGGTAAAGGAGCAAACATGAGGGCAGACACACAAGGAGAGGGGACAGATCCACGGCATGATTCGGGCCTTCCTTTTCTTGAATGCTCCCCCTTAAGCACCCTCACCCCCAATTTGTATGCGACCCTCAGAGCTTTTACTAATTTTTAAAGTGGCCCCGAGGCCAGAAAAGACCCCCTACAGTCCAAGCAGACACGGACCAAGAGAGGGAGGGTAAAGGGAACCATCCAAGCTCACGAGGAAAACTGGGCTTAGAACGAGAACTGAAAAACAATGACATTTCAAATACCGAATTTGGCTTATTTGTATCCATTCTGATGAGGTAGATACGAAGCTTTGTTCGCTTCCAGCTTTCTTTGTGGGAGCAAATGTTTGTGTCCATTATTTCTTTTCAGTAACTTGGTTAATTCAAAATAACTTTGTTAATGCAGTTGGTCTTTTTTGTGTGTGTGACTTTGTTATCTTCAAGGCAGAATTCCTGGCTGCAAGGCCAGTCAGGCAATGGAATGGGCTACCCAGGGAAGTTGCGAATTCTCTGCCATGGGAGGTTTTTAAGATGAAGCTGGATGAACCTATGTCTGGGATGCTGTAGGCACGGCAGATCCTGCACCAAGCAGGGGGCTGGACTCATAGTCCCTTCAGATTTATGATTCTAGGATTCCTTTATTTGGTGATTTCGTTTTGGTGTTTCATTGATTTCAGTGGTATTGTTTAGCACTATTGCATGCTGTACTGTTAGATAACAAAGCTATTCCACCAAGGATGCATTCAGACACGATGTTTAGCATGGCAAAAAGTACTTTCCATGACTTTCTGGTGAACGAACGTGTACAATGTTTAGATCGCAGGATGCACCACGGGTGATGCTGGTGAATTGAAAAAATTTAAGCCGGAAAAGAGAGCTTTGACAATCAAGCTAAATCCATCTCCCACATTTCCTGCCTTGCGTTAAGGGATTAATCTGTGTATCAGTCAGTCTTATTACTGCAGGAGGGGAATAGAGGTGATTTCTCCCTTAGGGGATGAATTTCCCACAGCCCATCTGGTGGGGACAATGTATTTTTGATTTTGTTTGTTTGTTTAAAAAACGCATAATAATGAGACACCTATTTTCAGTGACGCTTTTGAAGTCAGGGAGGGAACGTGGGAACAATTCAAATGCAGGAATACAAACTCCTGCAACAAAGAGTACACCTGGGAGAAGAGTCTCATGCAATCTCATGCGAGCTAAAATACCAAAACCAATTTACCAACTACAAGAAGTGAACAAAGGGCATTTTCAGACAAGACAGTCTCCACCCACTACCCACCCACCCACTATACATGTTGCAGGGCTGTGGTGTTGCCCTGTAACATGTATAGTGGGTGGGAGGTGGGGGGGGGGGGGGGTGTCTGGTTTGAAAACACCCAAAGTTATCGAATGGAGAAAGTAACCATCGTAACCAAACCAAGTACGTGCACTTGAGACTTCGCATCTTCATGAATGTTAGACCCCTTGTCTCTCCCTCTGTTCCCCTTCCTATGTCTCTCCCCCAGCTCCTGTCTCTCAGATTGTAAGCCCTAGGGGCAGGGACCGTGTCTATTTTATTACTTTGTAAAGTGCCAGGTACACTGCTGGCACTATATAAATGTTTGTTAATAATAATAATAATAACCAAAATAAATTGCTGAATAAGCAGCTTTAACAAAGTTACCAGAACAAAGTAGCTGAATAACAAATATGCAAATGTAACCCAATACCTCTGGGAAGGTGGTTGGCAGCAAGGGAACTAAACTGGTGATCTTTTGCGGGGATTGAACTGGGGATCTGTTGCTCCATCTGCATGAGCCTCTAGCCTCTGAGCTAAAAGAGCCAGGTCTAGTAGCCTTGTACCGTAGTAAACTCATGAACCTGTGGTGGTCTGGTACCATCACACCGCCAGACAGGGGCCAACATGCCACGCCCTCTCACGTTACATGAAGATCACATCAAAAGCAAAGGTGGATACCACGCTGCCTTCAAGCATCTTAACATTTGCTGGAAACCTTTTTCTGTTTTGACCCTACAAGCAATTTTAACCTTCAATAGCCAGCCTCCGAATGGAGGAATAAATCTTGGGACGGGCTCTTGAATTCATTTCGCAGGCTGTATCAGTTTGATAATAAGACGAGTCTTCAGCCTCACCGTTAAGCTGCAGAAGGTGTGGTCATCAGTCATGATTTTTGCAGGCTTAATTGCCAGCCAGACTATTCTAAGAGGAATGTCCACCTAATGAGCACAGTCGTTAAATCTACCTTGCTTTCTATTTCGGATAGAAATTAGACTATTGTAATAAGAGGGCTACATCTCCTGCTCCCTATTTTCAATCAAGCAGCATGCAGAGAAAGCTGGGTCTCTCCATAAATGCCTCGTACGCATTTCATTTAAATACCTCCCCCGCTGTTTTTTTAAAAAAAATGAAATTATCTACAGAGTGGGGAGGTAAGGAATAAAGAACAATGGCCTGGAGCTAAGGAGAAAATGGAGTTTAGACAATGGGCAGTCTATCAGGCAGCGGAATGGACTACAGAAATAGGTGACTGGCATACCGTTGCTGAAGAGATTTAAGACTGGGACAGACCAGGCATTAATGGGAATGGGTTATTGAGTAGTCAGAGAGGCAAGAGGTCAGATAGGATGAATTAAATGGTCTCCTCTGGTCCTTCTTTCGAGACACAAGCATCTAAGGCAAGGTTGGAGAACTGTCTCTCTCCTGTGGGACAGTTTGAAAATTATTATTTAGATTTCTAACCGCCCTTCTCCCAAGAGACTCAGGGCGGTGTACAATATATTAAACATCCCCCAAGACAATTACAAAGTAAACCCCTCAAAAATGCCCCATAAAATCGCTCAGAAATCCCCACCTCAATCCCCATCACCACCTGCCATTTCTCATTACCCCGGTGAAAACAAATCAATGAAACCATCACCGACCCACAATATAAAGACACAACCACTCCTTCCCTCAAATCCCACCCCGACCCATATCCTACACTCTCGTCTCTCTTCTTCCTGCTATAAACCACTTACCCCAAATCCTCCAATAAAAAAACCCTCCATTTTAAATGAAGTAGCCCATCCAAAACCTAGTCTCCCACCCAGCTCAAGCCAAAGTCAGACGCCAAAGCGCCAGACGCTTTTGGCGCCCTTCAGCTAGGGTTGCCACCTATGCAAATGTTTACGGAACACTTATGAAAAATACATGTTGCAGGGCCATACGGTGCCAATGCAGGGCCCTGCAACATGTATTTTTCATAAGTGTTCCTTAAAAATGTGCATAGGTGGCAAACCCTACCTTCAGCAGCCACCTGCCACTTCCCTTATGGAAGCCAGCGGGTTGCGGGCAGGGCAGCCCCAGGTGGAAACAGGCCCCAGTCCCTGCAGGCCCAGCAGTTCCCTTCTCCCCTCAGTCTTCTCCTCCTCCTCTGATTCTGCTATTTCTGCTCTTAATGCCTCTCTCTCCACCACCCTTGACTCCCTTGCCCCCCTCTCCTCCCACCCTGCCCGCTCCCACAACCCCCGTCCTTGGCTCACCCCCAGTATCTGCCACCTCTGCTCCTGCACTCGTGCTGCTGAACGCCTTTGGTGCAAATCCCACTCTCATGCTGACTTCCTTCACTTCAAATTCTGTCTCTCCTCCCTTCTGCTATCTCCCTCGCTAGACAGCAATACTATGCCTCCCGCATTGAGTCCTGTTCTTGGGACCCTCGCCACCTGTTCTCCACCTTTGACTCCCTTTTCAAGCCCCCCTGTCCTCCTCCTCCCTCTTCCCTTTCTGCTCAGGATCTTGCTTCCTTCTTCAATTCCAAGATAGACAAGATCCGCCTCGATATCGCTTCCCACTCCTCTCCTCTTCCTACTCCCTCCCGTCTCCTTCCTCCCCCTCCTTGTCTCCTGTCCTCCTTCCCTCCCACCTCCCTTGAGGAAATCTCCGCCCTGCTCTCCTCCTCCAACCCTTCCACTTGCCCCCTTGATCCCATTCCTTCCCGCCTCCTCACCTCCATTACTCCCACTGTCGCCCCTTCCTTCCTGCACATCATCAACCTCTCCCTCTCTACTGGCTCTTTCCCTTCTGCCTTCAAACATGCCACAGTCTCTCCTATTCTCAAAAAGTCCACTCTTGACCCCTCTGACCCTTCTAGCTATCGTCCTGTCTCACTCCTTCCTTTTGCTTCCAAGCTGCTTGAACGTGTTGTCTACTCCCGCTGCCTTGACTTCCTATCCTCCAACTCCTCCCTTGACCCCCTCCAATCTGGCTTCCGCCCCCTTCATTCTACTGAAACTGCTCTCGCTAAGATCACCAACGATCTTCTGGTGGCTAAATCTAAACGTCTCTATTCCATTCTTGTCCTCCTTGATCTCTCTGCTGCCTTCGATACTGTTGACCACTCACTCTTGCTGGATTCCCTTCACTCCCTTGGCTTTTGTGGCTCTGTCCATAACTGGTTCTCCTCCTACCTCTCTGACCGCTCCTTTAATGTGTCTCTCTCCAACTCCGCCTCCTCCTCCTTCCCCCTCTCAGTTGGTGTTCCTCAAGGCTCTGTTCTTGGCCCTCTCCTCTTCTCGATCTATACCTCATCCTTAGGCAAACTCATTGCCTCCCATGGCTTCCAATACCACCTCTATGCTGATGACACTCAACTCTATCTCTCTACTCCCTCTCTCTCTCCCTCTGTTCAAGCTCGTCTCATCAACTGTCTCTCTGACATCTCTACCTGGATGTCTCAACGTCAACTCAAACTCAACATGGCTAAAACTGAACTCCTTATCTTCCCCCCTCATCCTTCCTCTCCTTCCTCACTGTCAATAACTATTGATGGAGTCACCATCCTGCCTGTCCCCCAAGCCCGTAGCCTAGGCTTCATCTTTGACTCACCCCTTTCTTTTAAACCCTACATTGACTCTGTTGCTAAATCCTGTCGCTTCTCCCTCCATAACATTGCTAAGATTCGCCCTTTTCTCTCTGTCTCGTCTGCCAAAACTCTTGTTCATGCTCTGGTCATCTCTCACCTCGATTACTGTAACCTCCTTCTCACTGGCCTCCCCCGCTCTCCCCTTTCTCCCCTTATCTCTATCCAAAACTCTGCTGCCAGGGTCATCCACATCGCCCGTCGCTTCGACCACGTATGCAGCCCCTCCTCTCCTCTCTTCACTGGCTCCCCCTTCCTGAATGAATCCTGTACAAGCTCCTAGTCTTCACGTATAAAGCTCTTCACAACCTTGCTCCCCCCTACCTCTCTGCGCTAATTTCCCTCTGTACTCCAGTCCATGAACCCCCGCTCCTCCTGTCCCCTCTCGCCCTCCCACGCCTCCCCTGCTCCCCTAACCGCCCTCATCCCTTCTCCCTAGCTGCCCCCCACACCTGGAACTCCCTCCCTGCCCACATCCGCCTCGCCCCCTCCCTTCGTACCTTCAAATCCCTCCTCAAGACCCACCTCTTCCGCTTTGCCCTCCCCGACTTCTTGCTCCCCTCACCTAACTCCTGCTGATACTCTCTATTCAGTACAATCGGTTCTGTGTACTCATATCCTCACCACATGGACCAACCAGCCATCATTCTCGATGTAACCAAGCCAAGCGTGTGCTCCTGGGACTTCGCATCTTCGTGAATGTTACACTCCTTGTCTCTCCCTCTGTTCCCCTTCCTTCGTCTCTTCCCCCCTCCCGGTCTCTCAGATTGTAAGCCCCAAGGCAGGGACTGTGTCTTATTCACTTACTTTGTAAAGCGCCAGGTACATTGCTGGCACTATATAAATGCTTGCTAACAAATAAATAATAAATAAAATAATAATAATAATAGGGGCCAAATAAAAAACAGAGGGCTAATTCGGCCTAGGACTGGAGGTCCGTAGACACCTCCTGAAAGCCAGTGTGGTGGTCCTCTTAGGTAAGCTGTACGTAGGCACCTGAGTAAGGTGATGAGTTTGCCAGGTGGCCTCCCAAACCACTATGTACAACAGTAAAGCGCCAATTCTTATGAGCTCAAGATATATCTCACAGGTTCTCATCCAAAGTCTTGGAATACGCTTTGGAGAGTTTGGGTCAGGAGCACAGATCTTGTCCTAACTTGCACGGTTAAGAACATAAGAAGTGCCATCCTGGGTGAGGCCAATGGTCCACTTAACCCAGTATCCTGTCTCTGACAGCGGCCACCTAGGATTACTTCAGAGAAGCGCACAACAGGTCACCATGAAGCATCTGTAACTCCCGGCTCCCCAAAATCGGAGGTTACATCCCTTGAACAACTTGACTAATAGGCATTTCTGGACCTATTCTCCAAGAACTTATCCAATCCCTTTTTATATCCAATTATGTTAATGGACTTCACAACATCCTCAGGCAACAAGTTCCACAAGTTCATTGTTCACTGGTTAGGAGCATAGAATTATATAACGGGCGCTTTCAGACGAGACGGGTCCCGCTATGGTCTGTGCAGGCTGTGGCAGGACCCGTCACTCTGAGTCAGACTTGGCTGGGCTGCCAAAGAAGGGTTACAGCAGCCCAGGCCACGGCGAGGCGACACACGGACACGCATCCACGTCTCCGCCCCTTCCCTCCCGGCTAACAACCGCCATGGTGCCCGGCCCCCGCTGCTGCTCCAGACCAGGTTAAGTGAAGTGGGCTATCAGACATGATAGTCCGCTTTACTCTGGGTCCGCCGGCTGGCTCCTGACCGTGGTAGAGTTTAGCCCCAGTCTCTCACTTGGGGATTTCTCTCAACTCCACCATGGTCAGAAGTCAGACTGTGGTAACATCTGCAGGCATTTTTAAATGTGACACTGGCACCCAGATTAATCCGCACTAAATCCTAAGGCACCAATGCAGGCCCTGCAACATGTATTTTTCGTAAGGGCTCCTTAAAAATTTGCCTAGGTGGCAACCCTAAATGACATTGGCCATGGGGTTCCTCAACATCCATTATGCGACAGAAGCCTGATTTGAGGTTTCCGTCTGCTGTTGGATCAACAATGGGTATTTTCAGACGTGACGAGATCACAGTGAACCACGGTCAATACCCACATGGGGCCACAGCGCCCTGAACGTCTGCTTGGCGGCCGCCAGATGTTCACCACGGTCGATTCCCACATGGGGTCAATTTCAACCACGCTTCCGGGGCTCCCTGCCGGACAATCCCCGAAAGCGTGGTCAAAGAGATACCCGGCGGGAACCAACAAAACGTCATGTCTGGCTGGTGACCACGGCCCAGAATCCCCGGCGGGATTCCGGGCCGTGGTCAAATAGGGCGGGCGCTGCGGTTGCATTGGCCACGGCGCCCGCCCATCTCCCCAGAGGGCGGGCGGCGGGGGAGTGGGGGGGGGCGCGNCGTCGTGCGACCCGCTCGCGCGATATTTCAAAATCCCACGACGTAGGATTACACGAGATGGCTGTAGGGGATCACGCGCATGGAAGGTGGTCGCACCTCAATGACCCTGTCTCTTATACACATCTAGATGTGTATAAGAGACAGCTCTCCACCCCCTCTCCCCAGAGGGCGGGCGGCGGGGGAGTGGGGGGGGGCGCGGCCGTGCGGCCGCACGTTGCGCTGCACAGCCCCGCCCCCTCCCCGATTCCCTGCCGCGATCAGCCGGCACGTCTACTGGACGTGCCGGAGTGATCCTGGCGGGGAATCATTTGGGTGATTCCGGGACGAGGCGAATGCCGCCCCGTCTCGTCTGAAATCACCCAATAAAGCCATAAGAGAAGACACCCCTGATCTGAGCTGCTAGCTCTGGATCGAGACATGGATTCACCCATATTTTACTGGTGGCTGAAAAAGTGGGATTTTCACTCAGGCCCTTCTCTGATAGAAAACACAAACCACAACAGAGCATGTAATAACACACTGAGGCTGAAGACAATGCCACACCTTCAGCCACCAGAAGGGCGTGGGAATTTATATAATGATCACCCCACACCCAGATCTTCTACTACAATTAAAGTCTAACCCTTGTTTAAGAATTGGCAAAGGCTTTTTTAAAAGAAAAGAAACAGGAAACACTGACATTTTCAAACGCATTTGAAGAAGCCATGAATGCGTCTTAACTTGAATGCTACTTCTTGGAAGGTTTAGAGGATTTCACCATTTGGGGCTGATTTTTCTCCCTTGGAAGAAGCCGCCTCACCTTTAACAATAAAGGTTGTGATTCACAAACCACTTACTCAGGAGCAGGCTCTCATTGAATCGCCTTCTCCCATGGAGCTGAAACTCCCTCCCTGAACAAGTATACTCGGTTTCCTTCTTCCCAACATTCAAATCCTCTTCCATCAAGACTTCCACAGCTCCTCTCCCTCGTAGGTGGTTTGTAGAGGGCCGAGGCTTCCCCTTATTCTGTCTTACTCATCAGGATTCCCGCCTTTCCTTCTAGCTGAGCTCAGCACATCAATCTGCGATTTCTCAACTTTACAAATGCATCTCCGGGTGTTTTCAGACATGACGTTAAACCCAGTTTAACCACACTTTAAAATTTCTTATGCATGTTTCAGGGCTGCATAGGGCACCAATACAGCCCCGCAACATGCATACAAATGTTCAAGTGTGGTTAAACTGGGGTTAGCGTCATGTCTGAAAACACCCTCTGTCTCTCCCTAATTCCCCTCTGCCTTGTCCATGCTAGATGAGCAGCTCTTAGGGCGTTTATAAACGAGTCCTCTCCCAAGCGGGAGAGGGCTCAAACCTGCGTCTAAACCCCGCGTTACTCTCCGCAACGTGTCTGATGTTTAAAAGAGCATCAGACGCATCCCGGAGAGTAACTGCGCATGCTCATCCTTGCGGAGCGTCTCTGCGCGTGCGCCCCCTGCCCATGTGACCTGGAAGTGCGGGTTAAAGCCGGCACACCGGCGATCCGCGTGTAAGGGGGAAGGATCGCCGGGCCGGCCGGACGCGGGAAAGACACTGCTGCCGAGCGCGTCAGACATTTAAACGGACAAAAATAATGGCGGCTGTAAAAGGGATCAGCCGCCATTTTTGTCTCGTTTATAAACGCCCTTAGGGGTGGTGGCCTGGCTCTAATTTTAGCCAGGCCACTCTTGTTCAGAGCCAGGCATATTGCTGGCACTATATAAATGATGATAATAAAAATTAATAACAATAATAAACAGTGAATTCATTTTTGAGAAATAATAGAAGCTTGACCTCATTTGGCAATAAGGGTTAATGGGATCATGACTCTGGGTTCTTTCACAGAATCCTAGAACTGTACAGTTAGACGGGACCTCATGCGTCATCTCGTCCTGAAGCAGGATCCCCTACCGCCAGCATTTCATGGGTCACATCTACCACTTGTGCACTCCAGTGACCACCTCGTGGTCTTGCCTTTCGTTTACCCCGAGATGGCACTTCTCGTGTTGTCTTAACAGATCTACACATAGTGCCGCTACCCTCCATCACTCGGTGATTTCGCATGGTAGATCTGTTCATATTTGAGAAAAAAAATACCACCTCCAAGGTAAACCAGAGGTTAAGTGATGGTGTGTCGCAGGAGTCTACGGCTCTCCGGCCGCATGGGTTGCATGCACATCTGTTGGATGCCGCTCGCTGACCAGTGAGAGTGGCAGCCACTGTCTCCCACCCTGCCCTGGGCCAGAGAGGAGCAATTGGTTATTAGAGCTGAGATGAATATCCTCACAACATTTTCACCTGCTTTGAAATGGTCTAACACAGCGGATAAGAATTGCTGTTCAGTTCTTGCTTCTCCTACCCAAATGAATATCTACTTCTGACACATCACTTCATGTCATTTTGGCATATTGTTTTGGTCATTTCAGTTATTTGGCTCATTTTCGTGTTTCAATCACTTTGGTAGTGTTAATTAGGGTTAAAAAACCACTACCAAAATCAAATAACCAAAATTACCAAAATAACTAAAACAAAATATTCAAAATGGGATATCCACTTTGATGTCAAATATAATTCACATATTCAGAAGGACATCTCAAAAAGGCAAATTATATTGGCAAATATTGGTTACTACAATATAAATTATGCTGCAAGGATCATGAAAATGCTTATTCGACCTGCAGCCTCAGGTTGTGTATATGTCGTACATACACTGGCCAAAAACCTCTCCAGAGGACAGAGAAATGATAAAACAATGCTTAACATCTAATCTTGCGTTCCCCAAGTTTTTGCTTGTGGGAGCCTATTTGGAGACTTCAATACAACCCCAGAACCCGCGACAGAACCAACGCCATGCAAGGAGTGTCACTCCATCTACAGATCATCTGACTCCACTTGGGGTCCTTGTCCACCATTTGGGAACCTCTGGTCCAAGCTTTTCAGAAAGGGAAAAACAAGTCAAATTTAAATAAATAAATAATAAAAAATACCGTTTTATTTATATAGCACCTTCCCACCAAATGCCGTTCAGGTCACTTCGCAAAAATAATTCAATATTTAACACAATACAATAAGATAAAATCCAGTTAAAACAATGTTTAAAAGGACAGGGGAAAGAAATCAATACTACTCAATTAGTACTGGAAACTCACCATAATTGGGGGTGGAGGGGAATACTAATCAAGAACAAAGCAGTGATGAGGAAAGCAGTGATCTGACAGGAGATCTTTCTAAATTCCAGTTTAACAATCTATGAAGTGTTGGGTTTGGCTCTACAAGTCACCCATGTGTGGTTTAGCAGAGAGGGTAGGGGGCACACATTTCAATTGGCACAGGATACAGAGGGCCGCTGAGCTTCACTGATACGTCTTCAAGGCTAGGAATGAAATTATTGGAACAAGAGGACACGGACAGACAAGGAAATACCTGAACATTCCAGGATCCAAAGCTTACCAAAGGGGTAGGCAAGGATGAACCGCAGGAGTGCTTGTCTCAGCATTAGTAATAATTAGTAATAATAATAGTAAGGGAGGGGAGAGAGTCCTGGGCGTGTGGTTTTTTGGCTGATGCAGGAGGGAGGGAGTTTGGTTTAAAGCAGAGAACAATTGGGTTAATCAGAAAATTTCTGGAGATTTCCCAGCACAGGTAGATTAGGAAGAGTTTGTTCATAGAAAGGAGTCCATCAGGAACTCCAAAATCTTGGGAGGAGAGAAGAGGTCGTGTTAATTCCATGCATACTGACTGGGAGAAGGAACTTTTGATGCTCTGTGGTGAGTACACTAAAGACTCGATCCAGCAAAGTAGCTAAGCACAAGCATAAGTTATTTAAACATGCCCACAATTAAACGCAGTGGTATTTATAAAGGTAAAGCAATACTAGTTTTCCTAAACAAAAAACTTAACATTTAAAAAAAACCATTAAAGGCACAACCATTTCCAAAATAAAAAAACTTTCCTCTTAAAAATATTTCACAAAATAGATGTTACCCTAACTTAAACTTAAAAAAACATGAAAATTAATTACAACTGTAATTTTAAAAAATACTTAACATACAACAAAATTTAAACACCAAAAATCATGGAAATTTTTTACACTTTTCAAATCTATATTGCATAATGTACCATTCAACATTAATAGATCATATATACTTAATTTATTACCATACATACTTACTATTACTATAGTATTTACCATTAAATAAACTATGACATAGGCTGCTTTTAGATGAGCGGGTCGCCGTCGTGCGACCCGCTCGCGCGATATTTCAAAATCCCACGACGTAGGATTACACGAGATGGCTGTAGGGGATCACGCGCATGGAAGGTGGTCGCACATTATTTGCCAACTGTGAATTAAATACCTCGATTGTGAGGTATTTAATTTGCGGTCAGCAAATAATGCACGGCCGCCTTCCATGCGTGTGATCCCCTTCCATGCGTGTGATCACGGCCGTCTCGTGTAATCCTACGTCGTGGGATTTTGAAATATCGCGCGACGGCGAGCCGCTCATCTAAAAGCCGCCATAGTTTATAGCCTTCATAGACTTATTTCTTATCTTAAGTCGCCTATGAACATTTTTTCAAACTGCCTTAACTCCCACCCTTCCATCCCCCAAACACTCCCCACCCAACCCCTCATATTTCCACCACCTTGTAAGGGCTAGTCAGGGCCAGATCCAGAATGGGAGACACTAGGGAATGCACAGGGCCCCATGAGTTGGGGGCTTCCATGGGGTCCCCCCAATACATAGAGTGCATTAATGAATCGGAAATGACAACATGAGTGTGAGAAGTAGCAGTATAAAATATGGAAGCTGGGAGTGGGGTGCTCTGGCCCACAGAGGGAGGAGACCAAAACACACGGAGGCCATGAATAGACTAGAAATAACACCACACACTTAACATACAGGCCCAACATACAGGCTGGCAATGTCGTGAGCCCCAGTGCCTGAAGGGGATGATATGTTTAACCGAACATTAAAAAGTAAATGACAGGAACATTTTTCTTTTTCTAACGAGTGAGTCAGTGTGTGTCTGTCAAAGATTCCTCTGTTAAGAAGGAGCCCAAACCACCCTTTCACATAGGGCTCCAACCTCCCTTCATCTGGCACTAGTAAAGGCCTATGAATGCCCGAGGCCTCAACGTTTGGCCCACTGACAGGTTTTGCCTGCAGTAGTGAGGCCATCAGCCTAGTAATGCTAGAGTTGGGGTTTTCATGAAACAAAAATCACGACCTTTAAAACGCTCCTGAAGACTTGTTCTTCACAGGTTTTTAGACTCCACAGTTTGTTCCCCTTAATGTGTTCTTTCTTCTCTCTTTACCGTCCCCCTCTAAACGGTTTTTAATTTGGATTTGTGTTTTAAATGGATTTTATATTGCTTTACCATATTATGTTATGAAGTGCTCCTAACACCATTTGGTGGGGGGAGGAGGGGGAGCTAGAGAAATAAAATTATTAATTATTATTAATAAACTTTTTGACACTGGGCAAAAGCTGTTTTTCCCCCCTAGTTATTTGTTAGTTTGATTTTTAGCCCAGCCTTCCCTGAAGGCTCAGAGAGAAAGTGGTTCGAATGCGATGACCTCTGTTATTGGACCAACTGTTGGTTCCCAGTTCGGGTTCCGTTCTCTTCCCATTGATCACAATGGGACGGGAACTAAAGCCAAAAAAATCCTTTGGGACCTTTTTCAGGGTCCAAAAAATAATAATTCCAACCTCCTCCATCCCCAGACCTTGGAATGTGGTGGGGATCTGTATCCCTAACAGCCCCACACCTGGGGCCCTGCGTGTACTTACCGGTCCGCAGGCCTTGGAGGGTGGGGGTGCCAGGAGCCACTGGCAGCCTTCTGCCCAGGGCGTGCTGCTGGAGGTGCGCTCCTAGGTGGTCGGGCTGCTCCAGAGCTGGCCTAGCAGGAAGAGGCCTGTTGGGCCCTGGCAGACCTTATCAGGCCGCTGAGGTCACACTACCGGCGCGCATGCACAAAATGGCCACCGGGACCCTTTTGTGCATGTCCAGCCCTTTTCCAAAATGGCGCCAGCTGTGTCGGTGCCATTTTGGAAAAAGGCAACCTTTTCTGCTCATAGGTGAAATGGTTCACGGACCAGTAAGTACATGCAGGACCCCAGGGGGTGGGAGTGTTAGGGACACAGATCCCCATCCTCACCCTCCGAGGCCGGGGAATGATGGTTCCTCTTCCCATTGAAGACAATGGGAAGATTTCCCCATTAACTTCAATGGGAAGGTACAGATCTGAAAATTGGGAACCGAGACAGCCCAATTTTCGGATCCCTCAGTTTTGAACCGAAACAGTCATTTTCGGGCTGTCTTGGTTCAAACCAAAACCAAAAGTCCCATCTCTACTGGGTACTATATTGTATATCAAGTGTCTGGCTGGTGGGGTCTCCAACGCGCATGCTCAGGGTCTAACCAAACGCCATATTTGGGTTCAGGAAGGAATTTTCCTTCTGGGCAGCTTGACAATTGACTCTGAGGGTTTTTCTCCTTCCCCTGCAGCATGGGTGTGGCTCAGCTGTTTGAGAGATCTGGAGCCTTCCTTTTCTAAAGTTATTTCAGGCATCGGTGTGTTCTGGTTGGTCCCAGTCTCTACTTGTAGATATTGGTGGGTTTTCTCTGTGCGGATGGTTGGGCTGTGGCGGGTCCTGCAGGGGGCTGAACTAGATGACTCTTGAGGTCCCTTCCAGCCTTGTGACTCTATGACACCAATATATAATTTTACAGCTGTTTTTAAATGTCTGGCACATCTCTCTCTCTCTCTTTACCCCTCCCACCTGCTACCTTGTCCTATCCACTCCCACCTATTCCACGCCCCCTTATATAGACCTGCCCTACATTTGCTCATTTTATATATTTCTACTGGCCAAGAAAGGACCCTGCGTGGCCCGAAAACTTGCTTATTTTCACCAAAACAGTTGGTCCAATAAAAGATATCATTCAAACCACTTTGTCTCTCTGTCACTTGGGACCAACGCAGCAACCACACTCTATCCTCTGTACTGAAGGCTCAGGACAGCTAACGCTATCATAAAAACAGACATATAAAATACAAAAGATAAAACCCATAAAACTACATGAAATCGCCCATAACCCCACCCCCCAACCTAACCTTGTCTGCTCAATACCTGCCCAAATAAAAAAATAATATTTTTTTATTTAAAACATTTATTAACCCGCCCCTCCTGCCTCAGGCAGCTCAGGGCGACTCACATCATGTAAATATAAAAACACTTAAAACAACTTTAAAAGGAGGTACGAAATACCCCCCACCCCCACCCCACTCAAACCCAAACCCCCACCCATCACCCATCTCCCTCGCTAAACACCTGGCGGAACAGCCAGGTCTTACAACTTTGTCAAAATGAGGGGAGATCAGGAGCCAGTCCGGGCCCCACCGGCAGGGAGTTCCACAGCTGTGGTGCGGCCACCGAGAATGCCCTCTCCTGTGTGGCCCCTGGAAGACTCGGGGGACCTCGAGCAAGGCCCCCCCGGATGACTGCAGGGGCCAATCCAAAGCCTGGGGGGTGAGGTGGTCCCGCAGATATGCAGGGCCTAGGCCATTTAGGGCTTTATAGGCCAATACCACCACCTTGAATTGGGCCCGGAAAACCACTGGCAGCCAGTGCAGAGAACGGAGCACCGGTGTAATGTGCTCCCGGTGGCCCAGCCCCACCAAAAGCCGGGCCACGGCATTCTGCACCAGCTGCAACTTCCGAGCCGTTACCATGGGTAGCCCCACGTAGAGCGTGTTACAATAGTTCAACCTGGAGGTGATGAAAGCATGGATGATGGTGGCTAGGTCAGCGTCTGAGACATATGTCCGGAGCCGTTGCACCAGGTGTAATTGGCGAAAAGCACTCCTCACCACAGCCTCCACCTGGATATCCAGGCGGAGCTGCGCATCAAGAAGCACCCCCAGACTTCGAACCTGGGAAACCAATGGAGGGCAGACTCCATCAATGATGGGGGCCGCCATCTCCCATCGACTTACTTACCCACCAACATCACCTCCGTCTCGTCAGGATTCAGCCTCAGTCAGTTAGCCCTCATCCAGTCCCCTACAGTCGTCAGACACCGAGTAAGCACCGAGACTGCCTGGCCTGGGTCTGTTGAAAAAGAGAGGTATAGCTGGGTGTCATCAGCATATTGATGACACCGCACGCCAAACCTCCTGATCACTTTGCCGAGTGGCTGCATGTACACGTTGAACAGGAGAGGGGACAAAACAGAACCCTGCGGGACTCCACACGAGAGGTCCCGGTATGATGAAAAATATTCCCCGAGCACCACTCGCTGAGTTCTTCCGGTCAGGAATGTGGATGTTGAACTCCCCCAAGACTATTGTCTTCGGGGACCTCAACACCACCCCCGACACCAACTCCTCTAGAGCATGCAGGGAGGCCGCTGCACAGGCAGGTGCACGGTAGACAAGCAGCACTCCCAAACCGTCCCCTGCCAAATCAAACACAAGGTGGAGAACCTCTATATCCGGTATGGGTTGCACTGGATGCCTCTGCACTGACCATCGCTCCTTAAAAATCACGGCTACACCTCCCCCCCGCCCCATCCCTCCATTTGCGGTTGATGTTGCACGGCATACCCGGCTGGAACAAGGTCAGCCAGAATAGGCCCCGACTCATTGTCCAGCCAGGTCTCTGTGATACATACGAGATTGGCGGCAGAGTCCAGGATCATCTCCTGGACAGCTGTTGTTTTATTGGCCACCACCAGTCTCACATTTAACAGCACCAACACAGGATCGGGGGCCCTCTGACCAAGAACCACCTGCCCCTCTGCCTGGGAGGTAGCGAGCGGGACATGCACCCCTCACGTTGGGGCCATATCTCCCCCGTCCTGTCACGACCCCTATGGCTGTGCCCTCCCCCTCAGGAGACCCCCCCAGCCCCAGCCCCCCCAGGCTGCCCCACCTAGACATCAAGGGAGATACCCACCTACCCCAACACACTCCCCAATACCCCCTTCCTTCTTTCCCCATACATTCCCCACCACCAAGACAACCCCCCCAAATATACAATATAGACCCCTCGCCCTCCCCCCGATTCCCTAACACAAAACCTCCTAATACAAACACAAAGCCCTCCACCCCCAAGTCCCGCCTAAGGGCCACGCCCAATAGGTCTTACACTGCCCTAGAAGATGCTCAGACTAGGGCTCAGACGAACCCCCGAGGGGAGTTCCAAAGCCGTGGAGCAGCCACTGAGAACACCTCTCTGTGTGCCCGGGTCATATGGACCTGGGCCAGTGGTGGAACTTGCAAGAAAGCACTCTAGGTTTTGGTTAAAGGCCATGAAGGTATTAAGGGAGAAGGCACTCCTTAGATAGGCAAGGTCCAAGATTTTAATTATTATTATTTATATAGCACCAGCAAGATGCCTGGCATTGAACAGCCATAATTATAGAGACAGGCCCCTGCCCCGAGGGGCTTACAATTTAGAATAGACAAGGGGCGGAGAAACAAGGGGACAGGCACACAGGGAGGGACAGGGATACCGTCATGAAGCTGAGAAGTTGCAGGTGCTTAGCTTAGTCACATGGGAGGAGGGGGATCCTTAAGAATGAGACAAAGTAGGGAGAAGCATAAAGGAGCAGCCTATGGGGGTGAGAAGCTAGGCAAGGCCTGACCAAAGAGGTAGGATTTTAGGAGAGATTAGAAGGCCGCTAGGGAGGGAGCAGAGCGTATGTGTTCAGGGCGGGGAGTTCCTACCCGAGGGAGCGGTATAGGAGAAGGGGCAATGATGGTTTAAGGAGCAGAAGACCCTGGGGTGGGTGGGTAGGGGTGATGGCAGAGGAGGAGTGGAGTTCCTGGGTGGGAATGTGTGGTAAAGATCAGTAAACCGACATAGATAGATAACACACATGAAACCTACAGTGCTCATGATCGGTTTCAGAAAACCAGGGAACAGGAGGCGGTTGGAGATTGGCAATTACAATCCATCTTCTCTAGAACCCTAAAGGAGCCTGAGAGGTCACTGTAGTTAAGAGGGGATGAACGCTGGAATGTAACCTGAGCGATAAACAGAGGGCCTTTGAAAACACAAACACTTTGGAAAGGAGAGAAATTGGGGGAAGCACTACAAATAAGTGGTAGCGAAGGAGAAAGATTAAAAGGAGCCCAAAAGGGAGCGAGAGAGCGAAGAATGGTAAATTGCAGCAAATCGTTCGGCAACCAATAAAAACTTCCTGCAATCTGTGCTGCCGGTAAGGAGGGAAACGTGCAGCGCTAGAAAGGAGAGCGGCGCATTGGAGATGGGGAAAGTCAGACAGGGCCGATTTGTGAAGCAGTCCTTTCCCTCCTGTCTGCGCGGAAGATGAAGAGGATGCGGGGCCTCTGAAGACAGGCGTCGTATTTCACGATGGAGAGGGGGAGGTTGGAGGTAGCCTGCGGATAGCAACAGCGAGGGTTCTAAGGAGATTAGATGCTCTTAAGGAAAGCAAAATACTGGGCTTTTAAAGACAGCAAGGACGCCAAGGAGCAACGTCTTGCAAGCTTTTTTTTTAGCATGTTTATGTTGACTTAATTTGAACCAGGCTAGCTCTGCACTCTCCTCAAAGGAAGGGTTTGCTCCTGTGCATTCTGGCATCATTGTTAATCTTTGCCACCAATTTCTTCAACACACCTACCACTCCCCATAGTAGCTAAGAAAGCAGACGGCACATTGACCAAGCAACACACACTTCTGTCCTGTAGAACAGTGGGCCTCACACTTTTAAAAACATGCCTGCCCCCACTGTTTCTTCATGTCTCTGGTAGTTGAGGCCTTTCTCCCACCACACACATATATAGATGCTGTAAAGCCTGGCTGTTCCGCAGGGCCTTTGGAGGGGTGGGGATAGGTGGGGTGGGAGGGAGTTATTGTTTTATTGCCTGGAAATTGCTGTGTTCACTTTTATATTTTTATACTCTATCTTAATTATTTTGTAATATTTTAGATGATTTTATTGTTATTTTATGATTAGGATGTACACCGTCCCGAACTGCCGTTGTGCAAGAGGCAGCAGATTATAAATATCCATATAAATAAATAAATGTACACCTCTCCCTACATTCTCATTGTCGATGCACCCCCAAATAAGACTCAGAGACAGATGTTGGATTCAAACTTGGCCGCACACTTTATTAAAGCAATTGTAACCAGAATGAAAGGCCGGTGGGTAAATTGCACCAAGCAATCTGGGTCCAGTATGCTAACTACTTTATCAGCTTATCAACTCTGGTACTGGCCTGGATGTGCCTTCCAGTGGCAGTACCCTTGAATGCTAACATTCCCTCCTTCGACAGCGCAAGGCAATGGCCGAAGGGGGGCAGGCCCAACTGTGGGCGTGAGTAAGGAGCTAGTTTCCGCAGGGTGTGAAGACAGCGCATGTCCCTGCTCACCGCTCCCAGGGTCATGACCCCAGTGCATGCTGTGCCGTGCATTACACCAGGTATCACCTCCCCACCTTAAGGAGATGACTCTCAGTCTCCTAATTTCCTATTTATCCTATAATAGCATACTGGACCCCTGCAGAGTGCGACAATTGTATACCCAACCATAGAAAACAACAATGATCTTAATCGCATGCCAATTCTCCGTAATATTGTCATGAACAACAAATTACCCTATTTAAGTGTTCCAATCTGACCGAATCTATAACTTGGGTCAAAACAACTAAAATTAACCAAATTGTAAATAAACCCTTGTTAGGGACAAGTTAATTAAACGTATTTAACCTACTCTGCACTGCTGAGGAGGCAAAACCAGCAATCCTTATCCAATAAGGCTATTCGCCAAAATTCCTCCTCGGCCCCCTAAAGGCGACCGGTAAGAACCACAGTGCTAGAGGGGAGGTGGGTGGGCTCACTCGTAGGCCTCTGCCCACTGGAATGCCGCTGTATGCGGTAATCAGGAGGAAGGCCCCGCCTAAAAGGGGCGTGCCTCCACGGACCCCTACGCAGCGCCGGTCCACGCCTGCGTCCCAAGGAGCAGGTTGCCATAGCAACTCTCTCTCGACCACAGAACAGGCCTTCTAACAGGCCTACGCTGCCATGGCCCTCCCTGAGCCTTGCCCTACCGGGGGGGGGGGGAAGGACTTGACAATTTACCCGTTGCCGCCATTTTTGCGGCGAAGGGGCCTTCTCCTGTTGCTTTCTCCATCTCTATCCCCCTTGTTTTCTGATGCTCTCTCCCCCTGGCTACCCCATCGTCTTGGAAAATCCCCCTAGCCCAGTCAGAATGGAGCTAGGTGTTTGCCAGATGGAGGGCTCCCTTTCCAACCGTTTCAGCCTAATTATTCACGTGTGTTTGCACACCTGACTTGTGCAAACCTTCATGAAGACTGTAGGTGCAGCTTACACGTTGCATGCACAAGTACTACTCGGGCTAACTAGCCATTTGCAGATCACCTCAAAAATCACAGAATGATAGGTATGGAATGAACACAGTTACCTAGTCCTGCCATTAAGTAGGCTCCTGATTACCTACACCGTCCCTGAGACATGTCTGCTAATTATTTTTAAAGGCCTCCAACTTTCCTTGGCAGATTTTTCCACTCTCCAACTGCCCTGGTAGACAGAAAATTCTTCCCAATGTTTAGGTTAAAACGTTTCTCCTTCAGCCTCAGGCGAACTACCAGGACTCCTCCTGCTGGCTCTGGCATGCCAGGTTGGGACCCCTCCCACTGGCTCCCAGCTCTAGGGTGCCTCAACGACTGGTCTCGGGAGTGGAGAGGAGCACTCCCCTTTAGAGAAAGCCTTCCCTGCCACACCGAAGGAGCTCTCCTAACTTGTCTTTTCTCTCCCTGGAGTGCTGGTCCAGTTCTCCTCCGCAGACGGAGTCCCTGAGAGGATGGCACCCCTCCCCACACCATGATCTACTGGAGACTAGCTTGTAAATGATTATATCAGTAGTTCATGATCTACCCCTTGGTTGCCCCTGCTCTATTCCTATCCTCAGTGGCCAGAGAGAATAACTGGGCACTGATCTGCGTACAGGAGCTCTTCAGTATTTCAAAACCATAATCATGTCCCCGCCCCTTAATTTTCTTTTTTCTAGGGTAAAATTCCCAGTTCCCTTCATACGCCTCAGCTGAGGCGTTGCTGGATTGTCGGCTGGTCAGGGCCTTGGACTTAAGAGACCAGGATCCATGCTCAAGACTCCTTGTGTGACCTTGGACAAGCAGGGCCAGTCTTACCATAAAGTGACCCAGAACGACCGCCCTGGGGCCCTTCGCTTATCTCCACTGCCGGGACCCTCACAATGCTTCCAGTGTTTTCACCAGGGCAGGGCCTGGGGGCCCACTCCCTCCAAGTGGGGACCCAAACATGGGCATCTATAGGGCCCTGCAGATGATGCCCCTGAGATGATGGCAGGGCCCCCACAGTTTTCCTTCACTCTGGGCCCCACAAACTCTAAGGCTGGCCCTGAGGACAAGTGATTTGTAATCAAGGCCGGCCTTGGCACAGGGCGACTGCCCGAGGGCCCACTGTTTTCTCCTCTTCCAGAGGCCCTACAGTGGCTCCTTTTTCACCAAGGCAGGGTGTGGGGTCCCCACTCCCTCCCGCCTCTAAGGCTCCACTGAAGGTGTCCCCAAGGGGCAACCCACATTTTATCCTCGCCTTGGGACCTGCAAATACTAAGGCCAGCCCTGCTAGTAATGGGCCATCTTAGGCTGTGGCAGAGAGCTACCCCTATGGGAAAGAGTGTGATGCAACCCTCTGAAGCCAATTCCAATAGTGAGCCAGGAGCAAGACGGTCAGGAGCAGGAGGGAAGCTGCTGGTCAGCCGAACAGGACTGGTCTTACCACAGGGTGGCCAGAGGTGATTGCTCTGGGACCCCAGTATTTCCTCTACTTCCAGGAGCCCCACAGTGGCTCCTCTTTTCAGCAGGACAGAGTGAGGGGTCCCCACTCCCTCCCAGAGGGGCCCAAACACAACCACCTCCCCAAGGGAGGATGCCCCCCAAGGAGTGGGGCACAGGAGAGGGGCCTCTAAAGGTTCCACACTTCATCACCTTGGGCCCCACAAATTCTAAGGCTGGCCCTGCAGTTGAAGGGCATCATCAGCTCTAAAAGAGAAATGGAAAGGGGTCAAATAATAACACCCACAGGCTGGATTTGGCCCAAAGACCAGGGGGTTTCCACCCATTGACTTAAGCACGTGCTTAACTTCAAACATGAAAGCAATACCACTGAATTTTAGAAAGTGAAATAACAGGACTACTCACGTGCTTAAAATTAAGCCCTTGCCTAAGGGCATTATTGGATCTTGGTTGAGATAGTATTTGTTATCATTATTTGGTTACCTTGTGACTGGAATAGGAAATCTAAAATCTTCTTTAATATCCTGAGGAAGTTTTCCCCTCTCCCTACTAATTTTATTCCTGAGCATGTGCCTCTCTCCAATATGCTGATAAACCAATAGAGGAAATTAAAATAAACCTGTTCGCATGGGGGGGGAGAAAAGATAAATGGCAGAGTCCGGAGCACAGTGAAGGAACAGCAACAACGGTGGAAAATGGCTGGAAACCCTAACTGGCCAATCTAAATCAGTTTGCCTAGAATCTGGTGCCTCAAAACATCTTGTAGCCAGGCAAAAAACTCCACCCGAGGTGGCCACCCTCACAGCCCCAACATGGGGCTATCCTACTTTGGTCCCCCAAGGCCAACATGTGTGTCCGCCTTAGCCTGAAGAGTGTCCCCCTTAGAGCTGAAGCAAACCGCTAAAATGCTATTTGCGACTGAGAAATTATGTGATATCGAGAAATGGGATGAATTTTTCAACTGTTTCTCGACCCCAATGCAATTTCTCAGTACTCAAATACCGCAAATTGCCATCCCAGTTTATCTATTGACCATGTACAGTTTGCCATGCACTGTTTACTGTGAATGTACTGCTTACCAGTTACTGCGTTACCACGTTATCAAGGGTACCGTTTTACCTCAGGGTTTTGTCCATTCGTTGTTTACTGCATTCCTTCCTGCGAAAATGAGCCTGCTTGCCACCCAGCCATCGGCAATCCCCAAACATGCTTGCCATTTCCACCCAGCCATCTGCAATCCCCAAACATGCTTGCCATTACCACCCAGCCATCTGCAATCCCCAAACATGCTTGCCATTACCACCCAGCCATCCGCAATCCCCAAATCCAGGCTGGCCTGTCCAGAGATAAATAGAGAGAGAGATCTAGGGAAAAGGGCAGAGAACCCCAAACCAGGGTGCAGTCAGGGTGCAGCATTGCTCTGAGGCCAGGATGGATAAGAATTGCCAATCAGACAGCCCCAATCCCTGCCATGCCACCCAGGCTGCATGTGCAATCCCCAGTCTATCAGTAGATCTATCAGTAGATCATAGCCACAGCTAAAGAGAAACAGAGGGAGAGAATGAATCCATGGAGAAGGAGGATCGTGAATCAGAGGGCCCAGTCCATGCCCGATGCCACCCATTTGCAATTCCCAGACATGCTGCCGAGCAGAAAAAGAAAAAGAACAAAAAGGCCATGCCCATGATGAGATTACCAAAATCTGAGATCTGAGAAACACAGAAATATTATACAGAAGTTTCATGTTACATATTTATTTATTTATTTATTTATTTATTATTACAAATTTTTATTATCCTGCCCCCTCCTGCCATACAGCAGCTCACGGCAGCTAACAAACATAATATAAAAACATAAAAACAATATCAAATTTAAATAGTATAAAAACAAAACAAACAACAATCTCTCATTTAAAACCACAGAGTGGAGCTAAAATTCCCTCCCAACCCAACCCAACCCAACCCAACCACTACCCATCTCCCCCAGTCCACCAAAAGCCTGGCAGAACAGCCAGGTCTTGCATTGTCATTGAAAGGAGGGAAGGTCCAGGGCCAAATGGACCAGCACCGGGAGGGAGTTCCACGGCCTCAGGGCAGCCACAGAGAACACCCTCCCCATGGTCACCACCCGAGAAACTCGGGGGACCTCAAGACGGGTGCCTCTGGTCGACTGCAAGGCCCAATCTAGAGTCCTACCTGTGAGGCAGTCCCACAGGTAAGTAGGGCCCAGGCTTTATAGGTAAGAACCAACACCTTGAATTAGGCCCGGAAGACTATAGGCAGAGCACAGAGCACCGGTGTTATATGCTCTCGATGATCCGTTCCCATAGGAGACGGGCCGCCACATTCTGTACGAGCTGCAGTCTTCGAACCATCACCAAGGGTAGCCCCACGTAGAGCGCGTTACAATAATCCAGTCTTGAGGTGATGAAGGCATGGATGATAGTGGCCAGGTCAGAGTCTGAGATAAATGGCCGAAGCTGGTATACCAGATGTAACTGGCTGAAGGCACTCTAGTCTTCACCACAGCCGCCACCTGGGCATCCAGGTGGAGCTACGAGTCGAGGAGGAACCCCAGACTATGACACTGAGGGACCAGGGAGGAATGAATCTCATCAATGATGGGGGCCACCAACCCCTAGCCCCTCCATTAGCATCACTTCTGTCTTGTAAGGATGAAGCTTCAGACGGCTCACCCTCATCCAGTCCCCTACAGCCGCCATACACTGAGTAAGCACCGAGACTGCCAGGCCTGGGTCAGCTGAAAACGAGAGGTATAGTTGGGTGTCATCAGCATATTGATGACACCGAACATCAAACCCTCTCAAGATCTTGCCCAAAGGCTGCACATACACATTGAACAGGAGAGGGGACAGAATAAAACCTTGCAGAACTCCACACGTGAGGCCTCGGGGAGACGAAGAACAGTCTCCCAGCACCACCCGCTGAGTTCTCCCGGCCAGGAAGGAGCAGAACCATTGAAGAACAATCCCTCCCACCCCAGTCCCACAAGCAGATCACAAACATCTCATGATCAATCATGTCAAAGGGAGCCGATAGATCTAACATGATCAAAAGGGTCGACCAACCCCAATCCAACTCACAGTGAAGGTCGTTGACCAACGCCACAAGCGTAGTTTCCGTGCCATAACCTGGATGGAATCTGGACTGCAGGGATCCAGAAAACGGATGTGATCCAAATGCCCCTGAAGCTGCTGAACCACCACTCGTTCAATAAACTTCCCAAAAAAGGGAAGGTTAGAGACTGGCCGATAGTTGGCATCGGAGTCAATGTCAAGCGATGGCTTCTCAAGCAGAGGATGCACCACAGCCTACCTGAGGCATCCTGGAACTCTGCCCTCCCTAAGGGAGGCATTGACCACTCCAGCCAGCAATGGCCTTAATGTATCCCGGCTGGTATTAACCAGCCAGGATGGGCATAGATCCAAGTTCACAAGAGGTAACCCTAACCACCCCAAGGACATCCTTCACATTAGCAGTCGACACTCTCTGAAACTGATCCCATAAAACTGGACAAGACAGGGCATCCATAATCTCTGGCTCTCCTACCGTATTAAGCGTGGTGTCAAAGTCATGGTGAATACAAGTGTTTTTATCCATGAAATAGTTGACAAACATGTCACAGCGAGCACTGGAAGATTCCAGTTCCAGGCAGAGGGAGGCCAGACTGACCAGCCCCCTCACCATCCGGAAACGCTCAGCCGGATACAACTTCGTGGATGCTATAAGAGCAGCAAAGAACCCCTTCTTTGCTGCTCGCACAGCCACCACATAGATTTTTAAACTAACTCTATGCCGCAATCCGTCGGTTTCAGTACAAGTACAACGCCACTGCCGCTCTAACCATCGCCCTTGCTTCAGCCACCACAGGTCCTCTGTGAACCCCAATGCTCAGGGAGCGGACGCCTAGGGACCATTCAGTCGATGGCCTCAGTCAACAAGGTATTCAAAAAAGTCACAATGTCACTGAGTGAACGAACATTAAGATCGAAAGCACCAGGTACATTGCTGGCGCTATATAAATGCTTGTTATTAATAATAATCATAATAATTCCCCAAGAGCATTCCAGAACCGCTCTGGTTCCATAAGTCTCTTGGGGCACACCAACTGAACTGGTTCCACATCTCTTCAGGGGCAGTCATGTGCCAGGAGACCCGTAGGAGATAATTATCCATCCATGACCAGGGCACGATCGACACCTCCCCCACCAATGGATCCCCTGCCTCAAGGTCGGTGCAAAAGACAAGGTCTAAGGTGCGTCGACCCAGTAACCACCTGAGACAGACCCATGGTTACCATGGCGGCCATGAACTCATGCTCCACTTCCCCAAGGCTGATGTCAGTGGGTGAGAACAGACATGACGCTAACCACCCTTTAACCACCCTTGGTGGTCATTTATGCATGTTTCAGAGCTGCACAGGGCACCAATACAGCCCTGCAACATGCATAAATAACCACCAAGAGTGGTTAAAGGGTGGTTAGCGTCATGTCTGTTTTCACCCAGTGTGAATATTTAAGTCCCCCAGGACCACTGTCCTCAGGGAACGCAAGACCACCTCCAACACCAGCTCCACTAGAGCATGCAAGGATGCTGCCATACAGGTTGGTGCACGGTATACTAGCAGCAGCCCTAATCTGTCTCCCACCAAATCAATCACAAGATGGGGGCCCTCAGTTCCCGGCGAGGTTTGCACTGGATATCTCCTAACGGACCATGTATTCCTGAAAATAATGGCTACAATGCCCCCTGGTCCATCTGGCCGAGGCTGATGCTGCACAGAGTACCCAGCTGGAATAAGGTCCGCCAACACTGGCCCCGACTCAGTGTCCAGCCAGGTCTCCGTGATACATATGAGGTCAGCTGCCTGGTCCAGGATCAACTCCCGGACCGTTGTTGACTTATTTACAACCGACCTCGCATTTAACAGCATCAAACTCAGGACAGGGGCCCTCCAATCTTCAACCACCTTACCACCTGCCTGGGGGCCAACGAGGGGGACAGGCACCAAGCACCTGTCCCGTCTTGCAGATCAAGCAGGACCCCCTCAAGGGACCATATGTCCCCCGCCCCATCATTAGCCCAATGGCCATGGCCTCCCCCAGCCATCCCCCCCCCCCAACCCCTCTCCCCATGGCTGTCCCACCTGGCAGGCGAGGGAGATCCCTTCCCTCCAAACCCCTCATAAAGCCCCTGGGTCATACCCCCCCCTCCCACAGGGGGGAAAGACATCCCCCTCAACCCAATTCCTCCTTCCCCCACTCCCACTAGGGAAGCATACTATCCCCCAGTAACCTTCCCACTAAACAAAACAATACCCAGCCAACCAACCCACCCCTATCAAAACGAAACCACCACTCCCAACCAATCTCCACCCAAAAACATCAATCCAGCAGCTAAAACATCCAGCCAGCCAGCCCCAACCGCCCACAAAACTGTCGGAGAGCACCTCCCCACCCCCAACACAAACTGCAAATAACCCCCCCGGCCCCCACCAAAGGGCCATGCCAAAGGGCCCTGTAGCAGCGGCCCTTTGGTGCACAGTGCTGCCAGAGGGTGCACTGCTTATCAGAGCTGCCCCAACTAACCCGGAAGCATGGGGAGGAAAACCCTGGCCCCATCCTCTCTCCATCTGCCACAGGGGAGGGGTGATGATCTGCAAGCAGGGCTCAGGGGCTCCCCGTGCCTGCCGGGCGTCCGCAGTTCATGCTGGTGCTCGGGGGGGATGTGCTATGGGGGCGAGCCCACCTGGCTCCCAGCCCCTCTCTGCAGGTACTGCTGGTGGCAAGTGTAGCTGCACAGAGTTAAGAGACTTGTGCGTACCATGCACACTTACCCCTAGCAGCCACTGCAAAGTCATCAGCAAAAGAGGGCAGAAATGGCACTGTAATGGACTTGGAAACCAATCAGAATTGTCCCATGTCCTTCAATTCTGAACTGGCCTCTGGCAAACAGAATTGGTTGGCTTGCCAATCAGAATTGTTCCCTCCAGACTGGTGACACCAAAAAATGAAGAATGGAATGCAGTGACAATTGGCATCAGCATTACGTTAAAATAAGAACTTTACAGCAAAGCGGTAAACGGTACGGCAAAGCAATACATACGATGGGATCCCAGTAAGCAAATTATCAGTAAAACAAGAATCAAAATCTCAGTCAAGATATTCTCGAGTACCGCAAAGTTCTCGATTTGTCCGAGCTGGTATCGAGAACCGGGATTTCAATGAGATTACTCGCATTTGTGAGATTTTGTTTCAGCTCTAGCCTCCTCGATCTCACGGTTGATGCTGTACGAGCAACATGGACCCCCATGAGGTACACAATGACCAGGAATATGAGTTCTCAGTCAGTGTCCACCTATTAAACGGACCAATAGTCGCCCACTCGTGGGAATGTGGACTAAGTAAGTTCCCGAGAGCTGAGGTCTTACCAGTTCATGTCTCAAAACTTCCAGAAGTTGCCCAGCGCCGCTGTTTCCAACGGTGCGTGGGTGACTTCCCGTTTGGCAAGGAGCGTCTAAACCCCTGCTTGGGGGGGTGTGTGTGTCCCCAAGCTGGATTTTTAAGCTGTGGGAGAAATGTCTTCCGTCGAAAAACACCCTACAACATTCCCAGACCACCTCCCAATAGGTTTATTCTTCCTCCCTTGCTCCACCTGCATTTCCACCAGTTCCTCTCTCATCCATCTGGCAGCTCTGGGTGTTCCCTGGGCAGAGTCTCCTGTCACCTCGATGCCTTGCCACGCGGCCTGGCCTGCTCTCTCTGTTTTCTTCTCTTTCAAGCCGCAGGAAGGCAGATCGGAGGAAACCCCCTGCCCTTGCCCTTTGCACCCTTGCTAAGAATAAAGCTCAGCGGCATGCATCTCTCCTGCAACTGCGCGTGCGGTGAGATAATTGTATGGCGACAGCTGCTGGAACCAAGAGACAACTGTAATTGGTAGTGGGGCCATCGTGCAGCTAGGTTTCCCGTGCTATTATCCATTTATTAATAGAAACCAAATCTACCTTTGCAGAGACAGCAATGCCAAGCCAGGAATTATGTGGTCTTGCAGATGCTTCGCTCGGCTGTGATTTAGCAGCCATGGCTACAGAAAAATACCTACACCGTTGATCCACATCCCTCCACCCTTGGCAGCCTGAAGGGCTTAGGAGGCACCAGGCAACTCCTGCCTGAAGCCCAAAGGAAAATGCCCCCTTGATTTCATAAGGTGCAGGTTCAAAGCGATGGGGAACTTCGAGTCTTCCTGTAATCCATTTACAGGGCTAAGATTTTCAAAGGAAGCTAGGGGCGTCACCTGTTCCAATGAATTTCAGGGGCCATCAGACTTCTAATTTATTTATTTTATTTATTTATTTTATGAATTTGTACCCCGCCCCTCCCGCGAACAGCCTGGGGCGGCTTCCAACAATAAAAGGAATTTCCTCCGATTCCTTGGGCTAGCATCAAGGATGGTTAGGACACTAGCCTGACACTCAGGGTGTTTTCAGACTTGATGGTGAGAGGATTTAACCTGCTTTAGCGTGGTTTAACCCGGGTGCCACCGTCATGCTGAAATGCGCCCGCCAGATGTTAGCAGATGTTGGATCCCAATCATGGTGGGGACTAATCTGGACTGTGACTCGGGGAAATCCCCGAGTTACAGCCCGGGCTACCCCCCACCACAGACCCGGAGTAAAGAGGGCTTTCACATCTGAAAGCCCACTACTTACTGAGGTCCGGAGTGGGGGTGGGGTGCGGGAAGGAGGGCTGTCGTCATGGCAGCCTCCATGGCTGTCCGTCAGCCAGAGGGGCAGGTCACTGTACGCACTGCAGGGGCGTGGCCAGGCGGACGCACGTCCGTGCGTCTCCCCATCCCCGTTACGTTTGTTCAGCACCCGAGCAGATTCCCGATGGGAGTGATGGCTCCCTTCCACACACACCCCCGGATAGGTCTGTGGTTTGAAAGGACCCTCAATTCCCTAGTCTTTTCTCAGGTGTCCTTTGGGTGACCTTGAATAAGTCCCATGGTCTCTGCACTTCAGTTTCCAGTCTCCAAAACATGAGTAACATCACGGCCCAATTTCCCAGGGGTGTTATGAAAAGACATTGATTGAGGATTATGAGGGGCTCAGCTTACCGTGGTAATAAAGGCCTAACAGAGGGTATTTTCAGACGTGACATTGACACGGTGAACCACGGTGAATACCCACCTGTGGTCACCGTGTCCCGTATGTCTGTTTGCGGCGCGCCAGATGTTGGCCACGGTCAATCGGCACATGGGGTTCGTTTGAACCACGCTTCCCGGGCTAGCCGGGGGAAGGTCCCGGGAAGCGTGGTCAAACGGACCCCGGGCCGTGGCCAAGGAAAAGTAACGTCTGGCCG
>QEPC01004899.1:1546009-1573174 GCA_003113815.1 Sphenodon punctatus
CTCCTTGTCTTTTAGATTGTAAGCCACAGGTAGGGACCGCAGCTGATTATATGTTCTGTACAGCGCCAGGTTGTTACTGGCGCTTTATAAATGTTTAATAATAATAATAATAAAGGAAGCGATGGGCGTGGGGGGGGAAATCCCTTTCAGGACGTCTCCTGCCCTCTGCAGAGTGTCACGATGTCATGACACTCTGAAGGAGGCACAGCCCATCCAGGGGCGTAGCTATCATAGGGGCAGGCGGGACATTTGTCCCAGTTGCAGTATGGCCTGGTGGAGACTGAGCCGAGCAACGTGCCTGCAGCGTGCGGCGGACCCATTAGGTGGGCAGCACAGGACAGAGCAAGCTCCGGCAGCAGCAGCATGAGGCAGGGAGCACGGCCACGGCCTCTGGGTCTCAGGGGCAGCAAGCGGAAGGAGGGAGAGGCACCGCGGTGTCAGGAATGTCTCTGAAGTCTTTACTATGTAAGTTGACCGTTTTCTGCAATAAGGATGCTGGAAGGGGAGAGGGTGGGACAGGGGAGAGGATGGGGATGGGGAAGAGTCCATTTCCGGCAGCTGGGCCCATTCCTACCTAGCTATGCTCCTAGCCCCATCCCAAAGATGTGGCTGAGTCCTGCCCCATCCCTTTTCTGGTATGGCTCTGCCCCTTTGGAAGGGGGTGTGGTCACTTTAAAACGAGGCAGGAGAGCCCCCTTTGGGTCAGTGGCACCTAAGAGAAGATGGCAACCCTACTCCTTCAGGCCAGCTCTCTGCCAGCTCAGCTGCCCAACACAGTGGAAGCCAGTGCCCCACCTCATTCCCAATCTATCCCCCACCCACTGGCCTGCGTGGCATGGGGAGTGGCAGCTCTGCTGAAGCTGCTTTCCGCTGGGGGCTGCGACATGGGATGCCCGATTTCGCCCACCCAGAGACGGAGAGAGTTCACCCACGTCCCGCTTCCCCTTCTGTACAGCGGAGATCTCGCCCAGCTATTTGTGTGGCTGTTCCTCCAGCAAATAAAAAAGCTCGACACCCTAATTTGTATCAGGGGATCCTGGAGCGATTGCAAAACCAACCTTTAGCACTACCTTGTTTCCCAAGGTTTTGCTCTTAGTTAGCATCACCGCCACACTAATTGCACCATAATTAATTGCAGCAAAACTGTTTTCAAGTGCAATAGTAGAGCTGAAAGGCTAGGATACTGCAAGCAGCTGGTTTCTCCCTTCCCGTAAATCAGGGGTGGGGAACCTCCAACCCCATGGGCCAAATGCAGCTCACGGCTGTTGTTGTTTTTTATTTGGCCCCTTTCCAATTCCTGGCTCTGCCAGTGCCTACCCTCAAGCACTGAAGGGGTGTGTTCAGGAGGAAGGGAGCAGAGATGGGGACGTGCACTCAGCGATGGGAGATAGATCCATGATTTAGACCCTCTCCTGCCTTCCCCATCCTGAGCAAGCCCCTTACGCACCCCCCACCTCCAACTCCTGTTTGGCCCTCACAGCTTGCACTCATTTCCAAAGTGGCCCCTGGAGGGAAAAGATTCCTCACCCCTGTTGTAAAAGGAAAATCAACTATCTCCAGGAAATTGATCCTATGTATTTTCACACAGCAAGCAACGTATTGCCCTCATTTAGCCCTTTCCACATTTAGCTCCTTTATGCAACGTGTTAGTTGATTAAAGCCACAGATGAGGTGGGTGTAAAAAAACAACAACCTTTTACAGAAAGGTAAACGGAGGCCCAGAAAAACTAAGCAACTTGTCCACTGTGTTAATAAGCAGTGCAGCGAGCCAGTAGTACAGCTAAGAACAGACACTGGGATTTCCAATGCAGATCACTAAGACCTGATTGCTGCCTCTTGTTGCTAAATATTCTGCCACCCTTACTCACATTGAGTAGAACCTTAATATGCATGTCATCCCAAGGGTGTTTCTTACTTACTTAGTGTCAACATGTAGGCCACAGTTAAAAGACGCGTTCATAAAGATCAAGGGAAAGGGGTTGATTAAACCAATGGATACCAAACTGATTTCTGACGAGATTCTCTGGCTCAGTGCCTTCCTCTGGCCTTCAAACAACTCCCCTGGCCCACAGAATGGATCATCAGAAATTGGCTCCTCACAGACCAGAACACCCGTGGCACGAACTTAAGTAAGAACAAGACTTTGCCATACATGAGTGGGGAACTGGGTCGCACGGGGCCAGGAAGTTCGGACTTGGAAGGCAAGCCCAACTGCTTCGTCAGTGGGCTGTCTACTGGACCCTGTCGACTTGCGTCCTCCTATCTCGCCCCACCCTCACTCAGATAGACATTGCCCCAACCTCCATGCATCCCAGCACACCCTGCTCCCCCTTTCCTCCCCACTCCTGTCTGGCCCGCAGATCGCTCTGCAGGTCAAAACAAAAGCTGGCAGATGGGATTCAGCCTACGGGAGGGGAGCCCAATCTGAGCCAAAGAAGCTTGGGCCAGGAGCACCACCCAACCCAACCCAGTTGCGACCCATTGGCCTTGAGTAGGGTTACAAGACTCTAGCTCATTCCACTCTGTGGGTTTGAACTTGCACTCCTTGAAATCAATGGAGTCAATTCCAAGCCCCACGGATCCTGCACGCACGTATCTGGTTTTCATGTAACACAATGTGCCTGCAAGAGAGGTCCGTGCGATTTGTGCATGACTGCACATGGGATCCGCAGGACTTGGAACTGGCCTCAATGGGTGATAACAGAGAAGAATCAGAGCCTCTATTAGCACCTGTGCAATGTCTTTCTACCAACTCAGTTCAATGCCACTTAACACATGTTGGCAGGAGACCCACCTTAGACAATAGCCAGACCCAGTTAGGTGACTCTTTACTTTGAAGTTCACACAGATCTAAGCATTAAAGGAGCCGCGCCTGACTACAAAGCCACTCTCAGTAAATAATAATGATGAAATAGGAAAGCGAAATCAAACCTATTTGTCCCCTTCTAACATTTCAGCCCCAACACATATCACTAAGCCGTTCGAGCATTAATCCGTGCTCAGATGGACTTCTAAAGCTTATATTTTTTTAATCTTCCCCGCCAAACTCTAGCGGCAACTCTCGCCCAATCACCGAGTATTCATTAGAAAATGAGAAGGTTCCTCCAAGGCCTGTTTAGAATTTCCTCATCTGCTCTTGCTTTTGTTTGAAGGCAGAAGAAATACCCCTATGCTCACTCACTGCCAAGAAAGGGCTTTTGCCAACAATGCTAATTTCTGCACCCAAAATACACCTGCCCCATCACTCCATTCTGTAGCTCTGCGAGGGTTTAGCATGTGGTCTGCAAACAAGACACACTAACTTCATTCACACCCTGGTGCACTCACCAGCAATAAAGGAAACGGAGCTAGGAATATGTCTGGGCATATAACAATCAATAAAACATTGTTCACGGCGTGCCAGCTGTCTTATCCAATACTATGCAGTACTCATGATCGAACAATATGTCATCAGCATAAGTAGTCTCAGCACCTTCCACGTGCCCTTGCCATAATGCTTTGCTTTCCGCTGCAGTTAATGCTGTATCTAGGGAAGGTGGGGCCTCGTTCAAAATGGTGGTATGCGCACCCCCTCTCGAAAGGTTGTAAACCCTCTATGTGGGGTTGTCAAGGGTGTCTTATTTTAAGGGATGTTCCGTATGTTAATGGGCTATATCTTATTTCAGAGTCCTACAATTCTATAGAGCAGGGGTGGGGAACCTATTCCCTCCCAGGGGGCACTTTGAAAATTAATACAAGCTTCAAAGGCATCGTTGCCATTTTGGAAAAGGCCTGCGTATGCACAGAACGGTCTGGCCGTCAGTTGCACCTGCGCAGTGTCTTTTAATTTTTTTCGAGATTCTCACAAACATCTCGCACCATTAGCAAAATCTCCTCGAGATCTCGCTAAATGTTCTCAGTTCTCATGAGAATCTTGCGGGAATAATTTTTACTGTCATTTCACCCCTGATATTGTGGGTGGGAATGCTTAAGGTATGCTTTCGGGAAGAGGAGAGTCCAGATCATGGATCTGTCCCATATCCTTGTGTGCACGCCCCAGGAGATCAGTCTTTCAGTGCTTGAGGGTAGGAACTGGATCCAGGGGCCAGATCCAGGAACTGGAAAGGGGGCACATAAAAACTAGGCATGCACTGGCTGCTGCATTTGGCCCCGGGCTGTTGCATGGGATCACCCATGGCCCCCAACGACACCCCCCCTGGCTCCTTGCACCACCCATGGCCCCAATGACACCCCTAGCTCCCTGCACACCCATGGCCCCAATGACCACCACCCCGGCTCCCTGCACACCCATGGCCCCAATGACCCCCCAGCTCCCTGCACACCCATGGCCCCAATGACCCCCCACCCTGACTCCTTGCACCACCCATGGCTCCAATGACACCCCCCAGCTCCATGCACACCCATGGCCCCAATGACTCCCACCCTGGCTCCTTGCACTACCCATGGCCCCAATGACCCTCCACCCCGCTCCCTACACACTCATGGTCCCCAATGACCCCCACCACCACCCTGGCTCCTTGCACTACCCATGGCCCCAATGACCCCCCACCCTGGCTCCTTGCACCACCCATGGTCCACAATGACACCCCCTGCTCCTTGCACTACCCATGGCCCCAGTGACTCTCCCCCCAGCTCCCTGCACACCCATGGCCCCAATGACCCCCCCACCCTGACTCCATGCACACCCATGGCCTCCAATGACCTCTCCCCGGGTTCCCTGCACACCGATGGCCTCCAATGACCCCTCCTATCCCCCTGCTATCAAGCATAATGGACATCTCTTGTTTACATAACATAGGTCCTTTATTGTGAACCCCACAACTCCATGGAACAGAATGGATGCCCCTTATTTCAGAATCCCTCAGCTCTGGAGTGTCCCTTATTTTTGAAATTTCGATCTGGCAAACTCTAAGTCCATAGGCCGGGGCTGCCTTGCCTACGAAGCCCCGTGCGTCTGTATTTTACGTCAATGCTTCTCACATTTCATTTCAAGTATACTTATGGACCCCCTCTATTGGGTGTCTCCTATGGGGAGCATATAGCACCCACTAATGAATAATGGCAGGGTGCAAGAAAGAACAACAACGGGCAGGACTGACTGGGGGAGGGGGGACATTCTCAGCTGGATTCTCTTTGGAACGCTTTGCCCACGGTCGCAGTGGTTTCTGTTCTGGGGGCAGTCCTTTGCCAGCCAAAAGCTGGCTTTTCTCTCCCACTATCAGGTGCCCTGCACCATGGAATATCATCTAGAAAACAGTTGGTGGGAGGAGACAGGACGCTCAAACAGGCGCCAACCTAAATGTCTGTTCATGCAGTTATGCACCCAAGGTGACATCTGCGATTTCAACCCAGGATGGAAATGGATGTATTTACCATTGGATGTGTTCATCACATACAACAGAAGCCTATGCCGGAGCCAGGAACGGATCCTGTGCCTCTTGACTCTGATTGAAACTGCTGAAGGTGATAAAGTGTCAAAGGACACTGGGCGTTTTTAGACACACATTTCTCCTGCACGTTTGCTGATACATCCTGAACTTTCTGTGTGTCTAAATCATTCACCCAGATCTTAAACATCTGGCTCTTTGAACTTCTGCATAGAACCTCTCCTGGTAAACTGCTTTGCTCCAGGCAGCTGTGGTCACTTGGTTTCCATAGCAGCCCCTCACGTCTACAGCTGCGGCTGCTTTAGGTTGCCCCAGGGCAGTGTTTGTGTGAAGAATGCATCCAGGAACTGCCTCAGGGTAGTGTGTGTGTGTGAAGAATGCATCCGGAACTTACTTGTGGACTTGTAAACCCAAAAGACTGAAAGATCAGCACTTTAAGGTGTGTGTAAAAAATGCACAGTGTCCTGCTTGGGAATTGGCCAGGGAGAAAAGCTAATGACAGAGGGAGATGGCCGATTTGTTAAATCGATAGCATCATTTCTCTTGCGTCTCTTGGGTGACTGAGCTCATCAGCTCTCATGTCCTCGGAAGTGCCAACATCGTTCAGCTGCACTTCTTGGTTCTCACACCCTATCAACACGTTGGACAACACCCTTGATCGGCCAAGCAGGTGCAGAAGGGAAGATGCCATTCTTAGCTGTCACCTTGTGTGAAAGCAAGGCCTGGAGTTTAACAGGCAATACAGCACAAGACACTTATAACAAGTTCGCTTGCCCCTGTAATAACACACAATGCTTTCTTCATTCTTTACATTCAAAGCATCATGGACAAGATTTTCCAAAGAGCTCCAGGTTTCATTCACTAGGTGACCTGAGCTACGCTGAAAATGTGTCTGTTCCTGTGACTCTGTCCTCACCAGGTAAGGCCTGAGGGCTTCTTCGCACTAGACTCCTTCAGAGCGGGCAGTGGCAGGACAACCGAGTGCTGAATTTCTTACCCAAGGGTACCTGCTGAGGCATGTGGGCAACCCTTTGGGTTTCCCACATGCCTTTGAGCTTTCTCTCCCAGCCAGTCCACCCTGGGACGCCACCATTTAAAGCTGCCTCCCTCCCCTGAGGGCGGTGCCCGAAGGGCAGCGACAAAAGGGCGCTGGCCGTTTTGTGGCTGTTGTGGGATCGGAGCAAGGCCCGCGAGGACCCTGCTCCAGTGATGACATCTGTGCAACACAGCCTCCTCCAGCCATTGCTCGCATCGCCACCGGCCTTCACTCGGACTCTTCCACACCATCCGCAGGCCTGGTTATTCCCTCTGCTGCCGTGAATACCGACCACTGGACTGTCTCCCCTTATCTCCCTCACCCTCCATCTCCCCTCTCCTTCTCCCACTGCTGCTGTCTCCCCTGCTTTTCCCTCTCCCTCCTCCAACACTTTCTCCAACCTCCCCGCCCCTTATTTTCCCCCTTGCCTATTCCCCCTCCTCAGCTATTCCCTGCAAGCCCCTTTCACCTACCCTTACACAGTTCCTGCAAGCCCCATTGCTCCACATCCCCCAACCTCACCCACATTCCCTGCCTTCCCCCTGATCAACTCCCCTTCTCCTGCTCCCTCTGGAACTGCCGCTCTTCCGTTAACAAAGCCCCCTTCATTCACGACCTCTTCCTTTCTCACCACTTTCAACTCCTTGCACTTACTGAAACCTGGATCTCTCCCTCTGACTCTGTCACCCCTGCCATTCTCTCCTCTGGAGGCCTTTCGTTCTCTCACTAGTCCTGCCCCGAAGGCCAGGGCCTTCTCCTTGAATATTGTGTGCAGTTCTGGTCGCCCCATCTCAAGAAAGACATAGCGGAACTAGATAAGGTACAGAGAAGGGCAACAAAAATGATCCAGGGTATGGAACAGCACCCGTATGAGGAGAGGCTTGATAGGCTGGGGCTCTTCAGCTTGGAAAAGAGACGGCTGAGAGGAGATATGATAGAGGTCTATAAAATCATGAGTGGTGTGGAACTTGTAAACAGGGAACGGTTATAATATTTACCTTCTCAACTAGTACTAAAACTAGGGGACACTCCATGAAACTCACAGGTGGCAGAGTAAAAACAGACAAAAGAAAGTATTTTTTCACTCAGCGTACAATTAGGTTGCGGAACTTACTGCCAGGGGAGGTGGTAAAGGCCAGCAGTATAGCGGAGTTTAAAAGAGGTTTGGACAAGTTTCTGGAAGATAGTTCCATTAGCCGCTATTAGCCAGATAGGATTGGGGAACAAAACCCTTTACTGTCAGGAGTCTGGGGATGACCCACAGAGAATGGATAGCATGGTGACCCGTTGGGTGCTTCTCCCAGGCCCCTGTGATTGGCCACTGTCAGAGGCTGGATGCTGGGCTCGATGGACCATTGGTCTGACCCAGTATGACACTTCTTATGTTCTTAATTCTTATGTCCTTGCCAACCCCTGTCGATTCCAGCCCTTTCCCCCTCCCTCTCCTTCCCCTCCTTCGAGGCTCACTCTGTGCGTCTCTGCTCCCCCCTTCACCTTCGTGTCACTGTCATCTACCGGCCCCCTTTCCTCTTTTCTCCCAGACTTTGAATCTTGGCTAACCTTCTTCCTCTCCGATGATACCCCCGCTCTCATTCTTGGTGACTTCAACATCCATGTTGGCGCACCTTCCCAGCCCTCTATCTCCCACTTTCTCTCCCTAACCTCTTCCTTTGATCTCCGCCTCTGGACTGATTCCCTCACCCACACTGACGGCCACTCTCTCGACCTCATCCTCTCCAGAAACTGTCCTGTTGCTGACCTCTCCTTTGACCTTTGTCCCATGTCCGACCATCACCTCGCTTCCTTGAACCTCTCCCACCAACCCCCATCTTCTTCCCCAGCGCCACGCCCCTTCCGTGATTTGCAGGCTATTAACCCTTTAGATTTTGCTTCCTCCCTCTCCCCCCTCCTCCCTCCTCCTCCTCTTCACCTGACACTGCCATCTCTTCTCTCAACACCTGTCTCGCCACAACCCTCGATTCTCTTGCCCCCGTCTCCTCCCACCCCGTTCGACTCCCAAACCCCCGTTCTTGGCTCATCCCTACTATCCGCTACCTCCACTCCTGCACCCGGGCTGCTGAACGCCTCTGGAGCAAATCCCGCTCCCACCCTGACTTCCTCCACTATAAATTCTCCCTCTCTTCCGCTATCTCCCTGGTGAGGCAACAATACTATGCCTCCCGGGTTGAATCCTACACTCGTGACCCCTGCTGCCTCTTCTCCACCTTTGATTCCCTTCTCAAGCCCCCCCTGTCCCGCTCCACCCTTTCTGCTCGCGTCATTCTTCACCTCAAAGATTGACAAGATCCGCCAGGACATTGCCTCACACCCATCTCCTCTCCTCGCTCCCTCACCACCCCTCCCCCCTCTCTCCTCTTCTCCTTCTGTCCTGCCTCCCTTGAGGAAATCTCCTCTTTGCTCTCTTCCTCCAACCCCTCCAACTGCCCTCTCGACCCAATTCCCTCCCGCCTCCTGACCTCCATTGCTCCCACAGTTGCCCCCCCTCCTTTTACATGTCATTAATCTCTCCCTCTCCACTGGCTCCTTCCCCTCCGCCTTCAAGCATGCCACTCTCTCTCTGATCCTCAAAAAGTCCACCCTCGACCCCTCTAGTTACCGGCCGGTCTCCCACATACACTTCGCCTCTTAGCTTCTGGAACGTGTTGTCTACTCCCGCTGCCTGGATCTCCTCTCTGCCAACTCCTCCCTGGACCCTCTCCAATCTGGCTTCCACCCCCTTCACTCCACTGAAACTGCCCTTGCCAAGATCACCAATGATCTACTTGTCGCTAAATCTCAGCGTCTTTACTCCATTCTTGTCCTCCTTGATCTCTCTGCTGCCTTTGACACTGTCGACCACTCACTTCTATTGGACTCTCTTCGTTCCCTAGGCTTCTGCAACTCTGTCCTTGACTGGTTCTCCTCCTACCTCTCTGACCGCTCCTTTAACGTGTCTCTTTCCAATTCCTCCTCCCTTCCCCTCTCGGTTGGGGTTCCCCAAGGCTCTGTCCTGGGCCCTCTCCTCTATCTACACCCTGTCCCTTGGCAAACTCATTGCCTCCTACGGCTTCCAATATCACCTCTATGCTGATGACACTCAACTCTCTCTCTCCACCCCCTCTCTCTCCCCTTCTGTCCAAGCTCGCCTCATCAACTGTCTCTCTGATATCTCCGCCTGGATGTCCCAACGTCAGCTCAAGCTCAACATGGCTAAGACTGAACTCCTTATCTTTCCTCCCTACCCTTCCTCTCCCTCTTCCCTGTCCATCCTTATTGATGGGGTCACCATCCGCCCCGTTCCCCAAGCCCGTAGCTTGGGCTTCGTCTTCGATACTCACCTTTCCTTTAAACCTTACATCGACTCTGTTGCCAAGTCCTGTCGCTTCGCCCTCCACAACATTGCTCGGATTCACCCCTTTCTCTCTGTCTCCTCAGCCAAAACCCTTGTTCACGCCATGGTCATCTCTCGCCTTGACTACTGCAACCTCCTCCTTGCTGGCCTCCCCCGCTCTCACCTGTCCCCCCATATCTCCATCCAAAACTCCACTGCTAGGGTCATCCACTCAGTCCGTCGCTTCGACCACGTACAGCCTCTCCTCTCCTCACTTCACTGGCTCCCCCTTCCCGAACGCATCCTTCACAAACTCCTGGTATTCACTTACAAATCCCTTCACAACCTGGCTCCCCCTTACCTCTCAGCCCTAATCTCCTTACACCTGCACGCACTCTCCGCTCCTCCTCTGTCCCCTCCTTTGCTTTCCCTCATCTCCCCTGCTCCCCTAACTGCCTTCGTCCCTTCTCCCTTGCTGCCCCTCACGCCTGGAACTCCCTCCCTGCCCACATCCGCCTTGCCTCCTCCCTCCGCACCTTCAAATCCCTCCTCAAAACCCACCTCTTCCTTGCCACCTTTCCCGATGCCTGTTAGAACTTTCCTCTCAATATTTGCTGTCTGCCCTCCCCGCAGACTCCTGCCTAACTGCAACCAAGCCAAGCACGTGCACCCGAGACTTCGCATCCGCTTGAATGTTATTTATCCCTTGTCTCTCTCTATGTCCCGTCTCCTTGTCTCCCCCCTCCGTGTCTATTAGATTGTAAGCCATAGGCAGGGACCGTGTCTATCTTATTGTTCTGAAAAGCACCTGGTGCAGAGCTGGCGCTATACAAATGCTTATAATAATAATAATAATAATAACAACCCCAAAGCAACCCCATACCTGGAGCAGGACATGAAATTTGCAGGTGCCTGGGAGCCATTGGAGCCCAGAAAACTGAGGCTGGTGACTGGTTCAGGGGTGTAGCGGGGCAAGAATGGTTTAATATCAGGATAAAGTCTGGCCACTGCATTTTTATTTTATTTTTTAGCTCCTGGAGTTCAGTGTGAAATTTCATGCCCTGCCTGGGAGGGTAACCTAGGTAATAAACAAATCCCTCTACTGTCTGCCACTTACTTGGGGCCCAGAATAGGTGCAGTGCTAATGGTGAGGTGGCGGAAGCTATCCGGGGTGCGTGTGTGTGTGTGTGCGTGCAAGGGGGGTTCCTGAATCTCATGGCAGCTGGCTGGGTAGATGCAGTCTGGGCGGTGCATGCACAGGTCACTTGGGTGTACCTGTGCCCACCTGGGGCCTGCAAATACCCCCCCCCCCCCAATCTGCGTATGTGCTCAGCTGTCTGGCCTAAGGTCCAGGAGGCCTCCAGCGCCTGGATTGCCATGGTGACAACAGCCCAGCTTGCCGCCACCTCATCACTGTCTCCCAGATAAACAGAACGTGCTAGTTTCCTGTTCCCTCCCCTCCCCGCAGCCGGGGAGGGGGTAGTAAATATGTGTGAGGGTGGAAGCGAGTGTGTATGCTTGTGAGCACCCTTGTGCGAGAGCGTGTGCATGTGCACATGTGTGTTTGAGGGGGCATGGCTTCTGTCCTTCTTTGGCCAGTTTAAATGTTTGGAAGTCTGAAGGCAGGGAGGGTAACCCAGCCAAACTGTCTGATTCATAATAAGAACTCATGAACTCCCTAGCACAGCTCAGAGCCCTCCGAGGCCCATTCCAGTGGAGCCTGGCTTCAAGGCAAGGATACGCTTCATGAACCGCCACCCACATCCTCGGAAGGTGCTTGGATTCCTCAGGGATGGGTTCATTGGAGAGAAACAGAACATTCAGCCAGCCCGGGCATGGGCTGCTTGCATATTTGGGGAAGTTGGCAAGTCTCCATCCCTCTGCCCTGCCCTTGATGCTTCTTCCAAATACACTGCATGCTTCATCTTCAGGACAGCCCACGGGCTCTTGCTCCTGTTGCCTCCTAGAACTGGGTCTTCGGTTGGCACAGGGCCTGGGGGCACTCTCATATCTTGCACTAGAGTCAACACAACTAACTCCAGGCCAGATCCTCGGGGTCTCTGGTGGAGTCTAGCCCAGCGCCCACGCACGTCCCTTCTTGCTCAATGCAGCTGTGAAGGGAACCCATCCACACCCTTCTCACTCTGCAGCAGCTGCCAAAGCTGTCAAAGCCCTTACTGAGAAAACACCCAGCAACTCTTAGGCCTTGACAGACAGTTATTGACAGCTCTGGCATGGTAAAGCGCATGCCAAGGGGCCTAGGAATGGTAGCTGGGGAAATTGCATGGATTCCCCACAAGCTTCTCTGGAGAAAGCCAGTCACACCCAGGAGCAGAGTTGTGCATTCTGGCTTCGATAAAACACAAGTACAAATAAAGATACAAATAATTTATCCTATGCACAGCCCTACCCAGGAGGAACCAGAAAAAGGAAAGATCACCTCTCCATAAACACACACATAGGGTTGCCACTTTCCTCTGGTACAAAAACGAGGGCCAACCTTACCACAGGGCAACTGCCCTGCGCACCGCTATTTCTGGGGGGTCCAAAGTGGCCCCCATTTTCACCAGAGCAGGCTGCAGGGCCCTCGTTTCTCTGTGGGGCCTCAAACGTGACTACCTCTAGGGCTCCACAAAGTGGGTGTCCCCAAAGGGGCAAGGCCATGGGGGGGGAGGAGGCAGGGTCCCCTGGGGCCTCACATTTGTCTTCACTCCGGGCCCCAGGTCCTGTGCTGCCTTAGTAGTCCTGTGTCTTACTTCATTGCACAAGAGTCTCAGCAGCTGAACTGGAACTGCCCTTCAGAATCTCAGCAGCCAGGGTCACAGAGCACAAGTAGGAAAGGCTTGGCCCGGGGGATGCTTCAGAGCGGTTACACACTGTGGCTCTTGGCCTCATGAAGGTTTTAGTCCTTGGCTGTTGAGGTTGGGAATTTGCCTTCCCCTGATCTATGCCATCTGTGATCTCTCCTGTCGTTGAGTGTACGCTCTCCTTTCTGCTCTCTTCCCCTGGGTTCATTCGTTTCAGTGCTTTGAGGGTAGGAACTGGCTCCACAGGCCAGACCCAGCAATGGGAAAGAGGCCAAATCAAAAACAGTCTCAGGCCAGATTTTTCTCACAGGTTGCAGGCTCCACTTTAGGTGTATCAGAAACAGAGCAGATCTTTGGAGAGGAGGAGTGACACTGTTTTGGGGTAAACTGCGCACCTGAGTGAAATCTATTTATATAAAATTCTGATGGCTGGCTGTTGGTTGGTCAGTTGATCCAGTCTAAAGTTTTTTAAATTTTAAGTCATAGAGGGTCTGTTGAGGTCTTAAATGAAGGATCGTCAGACCCTTTAGCGTCTGAAGGGAACAGAGCCATGACCGATGGCCGGGGCCAAAGTTATATCCAACCCAACGTCAGCCCATAGGTAAAGCAAAGGGAAGAGCAGTTGCTCCTGTTGGAGCTGCTACGCGGCTGTTGCAGATATCGCGATAGGCAGTTCTGATCACAGCCAAGTTGGAGGATTTAGTAGGAGAAGTGGCACGCTAGGAATCAACCACAGGGGGCAGGTGTAGATGGGGATCAATCAGAGGGGGTTCGTGTAGAATTAAGTCGTGGAGGTCTCCAAATCTTTAATGACTGACCGTTACAGGCCTGGTGACTGGGGTCGAAGGTAAGGTTGCCCAATGTCGGAACATAGATAACTAATGTTCACCAGGAGACTGGGAAGACACACAGATGTGCATCCACACACCTCCACCCTCTGCCTGGCAGCCTATCTGCCCGGTTGATGGCCAATCATGACAGGCAATGGCGGACACTCTGGGAAAGTGGGGGAAAGTGATAACGCACTACCCTAGTCAGCTGGGATAGCTCCCCAGCGTGTTGGCGGTTAACAACATGTTTAATTTTCATTAATATAAGATTATTCCGCGAAGTATAGCTAGTTTCATATAAAAGCTGCTTAGGAGTACGGTTGTTCAGCCTCAGAATTTCCCCCTAAGCCTTGCCATTAGAGGGGCCTTTGATTAAAAGGCTTTAAAAAGGGAGTTTCTAGCCTCCGTGGTTGCAGAGAAAACCTTGACACCATGTTTGCAGCTACAAGTCAAAAAAGCAACTTAATTTTTATTACTTTAAAGGGGGGGAAATCTCAAGATTTTAAAGTCAGTCTCATGATATTGGAAGGACCTCCCTTGTGCTCTTTGAAGCCCTGGTGTTAGCAGCCCTGGATAAAGCGGGCAATTTCAGTAAGAATAATAAAATAAATAAATAAATAAATAAATAAATATAAATAAATAAAAGAGCTCTGACTAATGTGAAGGAGTCTCCGAATCGCTCTTGGCAGGAACATCCCAGCCTCTGATTCCCCTCCCTCTATTCATCTCAAAAGCTCACGGCCAAAAGAGAACAAATCGTACAGCTCTCTCACTGGCCAAACCTGTCCTGTTGCGTGGCTGGCTGAGAACACAGCAAACAAACATTTCTGCACAATTATACACCTGCGTAATTACTGTAAACACAGAGAGGACCCTGCCGTGTGCTGCCTGGCTTTATCCCCACGTTAATCTTTGTGCTTAAAAAGGTCCCCCTCCCAGTGCAATTGAATTTTAAATGAAGTGCAACATGATCTAGTGACCTTGAGTACACCTGGCAGAATTGTCCTCAAACGGAAGAGGACTTGCCTACACAACTGAAGGCCTATGGGTGTTATTCAGCACAGTACTGGGGGGAGGGTGGGGGGGGTTGATTCTACAACTATTAGTCACATGGATTCGTTTAGAGCGGCGGTCCCCAACCTGTGGCTTGTGAGCAACATGCAGGTCTTGACGTCCTTTCACATTGTTTGCAACCGTTTAGTTTAAAAAAGGCAAAATATGGAGCAAGAGAAAGAGAAGAGAGCACATGCCTTGGAACCAGCAAGGAAAGGGTCAAAAAGCACCTGGTGGTTCCAAGGCACCTGGCAGAGTGGAATGGGGTGGCTGGGGAAATCCCTGATCTGCTGCAGGAAAAGACTGACATTTTTAAGCACCTTGGCTAGCGTTTCTTAAAGAGACAGATAAGACCAAAAACACAGCAATAGAAATAAAAAACAATAGAAATATTTATTTTTAGTTTTTACTTTAATTCTATTTTCAGCTTACTTACAACCTTAGAACACAGCCTAAACGCTTACACACTCTGACTAGAAGGAGTTGATCCAATTACACAGAGGAGGGGAATCTTTTCTCTCTCAGAGGCCACTTTGAAAATTAGTACAAATGTTAAGAATCACATAGAAGTTGGGGCAGGAGGGTGTTTAAGGGGTTCGTTCAGGAAAAGGAAGATCCCCTATCCACGTGCGCATATCCTCATCCCTACTCCCTTACTGTAAACTCAGTCTTTCAGGGTTTGGGGGCAAGAAATGGATCTAGGGGGCAGATTTAGAAACTGGAAAACGGACAAATAAAAACTAGGGGTGGGAATGTGGACTCTGATTTAATCCATAATCCGCACCAAACCACAACAGTGGACAACACACCCCATTGCGGTTTGGTTTAAAACAAAACTGCACATGCAAAAAATGTCTGCCATGCCGTTCTGTGCATCTGTGCCATTTTCCAAAACAGCAGCAACAGCATCACTGCCATTTGGGGAAAGGCTGTATTGGTGCCCTATGAAGCCCTGCAACATGCATAAATAACCACCAAGGGTGGCTAGCGTCATGTCTGTTTTCACACTATCAGTCTAGCTTTCTGCCCTAATTAAAACATCAGGAGTGTTGAGTAAAACCACCTTTTTTTACAAAATGTTTGCTAGAGTTCTCTCCTGCGCACAGTGCTTGCTCTTTTAAGGTATGGTTTGACTTTACCATCCTTTATCCCTTGCTATTTTAGATACTGTTTTCACAATATGATCATGTAAAATCCTTTGTTTCCATGACATTTGGTCCACTTCGTCTAGAGGGCTGCATTCAGTTTGAGGCACCTCACTTTAAGAAGGATACTAAGAAGCTGGAGATGGTTCAGAACAACAGACGGGACGGAGTGAAAGATCTGTGAGGAGAGATTGGAAATATTGGGAACGTTTAGCCTCAAAAAAAGGAAATCAAGGGGAGGGGAGGGGACATGATGATTTTTGTTAATATGTAAAAAGCAGTTATAAGCAAAAAGGTCCCCTGTGTGTGAGAATGTTCCGCCTTTCCCCACTCCCATGTGAGTGTATGTACTTGAGAGTGTGTCACTCCTTTCTCTGTGCGTGTGTGTGTGCGTGTGCGTGCATGTGTGAGGGAGAGAATGTGCTCGCCCTCTGTGTGGGCGTGTGGAAACAGGGAGTATGTCTCCCTCTGTGTGTGAAGAGAGACAGAGTATGCCCCCGCATCCTGTGTTTATGTTTGTGAGAGTGTGCCTCCTTCTGTGTGTGCACATACTCCTGTGTGCATCCAATTGCGTGAGGGGGAAGTGCTTATTCAAATGGAGGTGGATCCTATCACTCAATGGGAGCAGAGCTTGACTGCTCAAAATGATGGGAGGTATGAGGGTTTGCCATAGGGAGGTATAAACTCATATTTTATGGATTAAATTTGTCAGGTAAATTATCCATTGAGACTGGGATTTTCAAAAGTGCCTCAGGGGCTTTGGCATCCAATACCCCATGGATTTCGGTGACTTAATGGTTACAATGGCTAATGCTTGGGAGCAGCAATTTCCTCAACATGTAGGGGCTGATTCTTTATTGACACCCTGTTGCATCACAGATGCTTACAAAAAAGGGGTGTAAAATCCTCCCCGGTTAGGAAGGCAGGCATGCCTAAAGGTCTGACGCTGAAAAGCCCTATGCAAGGCGTAGTCTTCCCTTGCACAATTAATTTCATTAATTCCACTGAATGGGTAAAGAGTAAAGACTGTTCCCAGGATGAAGGGATTTCAGGATCAGGCTCTCAACCACAGGTTCCCAAGCATTCTGACTGTGGGGCTCCATTTGGAGACTTGAGGGTTATCAGGGTTATTTACAGCCCTGAGCACTCCGTAGATCCCCCCCCGCAAATTCTTCAAGAAAAATAAATTATGCAAATTGGCCAACCCATAAAAAATAATGCAAATTTCGAATGCAAATAAATTTTCCCAGTATGGCACTGCATCAACTCTGAACACCTTATGAAAGGTTGATCCCCATGTCCCAACATTTTAGGCCCTACTCTCCTCACTTTCTACCAATAAGCTGACAGGCAGGTTCTGCAAAGCCACAGGCAGGACTAAGAACAGTGGTTCTCAAACTGGGGGGCACAGAAGGTATTACTGGGGAGCACCAGAATGACCATATGTATATGTATCTGATGTGGTGAGGGTTCTCCACTACCACAGACAAGTGGAAGATGGCGGCGGGGAGGATTCAAACAAATTTGAGAGAGCCACTGGGTTAGAAGCTGTCTCTAGCATGATAAATCCAAACCTGGATACCCAGCCACACTGTTAACTCTGCTATAGCTCTCTACCAAACTGCCCTGTAAGCTACTGGATGAGGTTAAAGCTAGTTTCATCTCACTCCTGTTCACACAAGATACTCTGACTCCAGCTTTCCAAACAATCTACACTCTTCAAAGGAAATAGATCTGTGGACTGAAGTTCAGGATGCATGCAAAGAGGGGATTTGGCTTGGTAGGGTTTAAATGCCGTAACCTTTGCTCCATGCTTAATTTTCACTACTAAACCCATACCTTCCCATGTGAAATGGGCCATCAATGATTACTGTCTACATTTTACAGAAAGGAAGACTTGATGTTTATGATCTCGACCCTCAGGATCAGGTGATATAGCAGATCTCAGAGCATCACAGAGTAGAATAAGAAACTTCAGCTTTTTTATTGTAGCTGCAGACAGAAACATGACTGCTTCAGCCTCATGGCTTTCACGCGGTACCCCAAGGTGTTGCTTCCCATTAGTTCTCCCCAGGAAATGGTATACTTCCTGGAAGTGTCTACTACGAGCACTTTCAGATTGTTACAACCAACACACGGAGAAATTAAGTAACTTGTCCAACGCCTACGACCGAGGGAGTCACTAGCAGACAGGGGCCCGTATTCAGGCTTCCGCATGGGTGAGAACAGGGGAAACACAGAGAACACAAGCCCTTAGTAACAGAGCCAGAATTGCAGCCCAAGAGGGCTTACTTTTCAGCACCAAGTTGCCACAAAGAACACACTAAATAATCTTCATTTTCCAGGGCTCCAAACTGACTTGTTCATAAACCAAAATGACAGCCTTCAACGACAGGGGAGAGGAACCTCCAGTTTGTGGGTTGCTTTTTATTTGGTCCCTTTCCAGTTCCTGGATCTGGCCCTTGGATCCAATCCTTACCCTCAAGCACGGAGAGAGTGAGCTCAGGGGAAGGGAGCAAAGATGAGGGCATGCACACAAGGATGCGGTTGGGGGGACCACTTTGAAAATTAGTACAAGCTCCAAGGGTCAAATAAGAGTTGGAAGAAGGCATGCTTAAGGGGGGTGTATGCCCAGGGATGGGGGGGAGAGAGGAAGCAGGGGTCCAGAGTCAGTGTGGTGTTGTGGTTAAGAGTGCAGTACTTGGACTGGGAGCTAGAAGGAGGCTCCTAGTTCAAGTCTCATCTTAGCCATGAACTCATTGGGTGACCTTAGGCCAGTCACAGATCTCTCAGCCTAACCTACCTCACAGGGTTGTTGTTGTGAGATCGGTGACCTTGGCCAGTCACAGATCTCTCAGCCTAACCTACCTCACAGGGTTGTTGTGAGATCGGTGACCTTGGCCAGTCACAGATCTCTCAGCCTAACCTACCTCACAGGGTTGTTGTGAGATCGGTGACCTTGGCCAGTCACAGATCTCTCAGCCTAACCTACCTCACAGGGTTGTTGTGAGATCGGTGACCTTAGGCCAGTCACAGATCTCTCAGCCTAACCTACCTCACAGGGTTGTTGTGAGATCGGTGACCTTGGGCCAGTCACAGATCTCTCAGCCTAACCTACCTCACAGGGTTGTTGTGAGATCGGTGACCTTAGGCCAGTCACAGATCTCTCAGCCTAACCTACCTCACAGGGTTGTTGTGAGAATTAAGAGTTGAGTTAATTACTTAGCTGTTAATGTTAGAGTTAATAGGTTAAAGAATTGTAAGCCACCCTGAGCCTAAGGGATAGGATGGGTTAAAAAAAAATTTAAACGAATCATGGATCCATCCATTGTCCTTGGGTAACTCAGCTCCTTTCTTTTGAGCTCACCCTTTTAGTGCTTGGAGGTAGGGTTTGGATCCAGGGCCAGAGCCAAGAACTGGGAAGGGACCAAATTAAAACTAGTCATAGGTTGCATTTGGTCCTTGGGCCTGAGGTCCCTCCCCCCGCATTTAGACTGTCCTCTTTCTTCCTCTTCCTGAGCACCCCCCCGCCCCCAATTCCTAGCTAGTACTGATTTTCCAGGTTGTCCCTGGGGAGCCCCCTCTGCTCTACAATTATTTCCTCATGGCATTCCGTCCCATCACAAAGCCACCCCAGCTTAAAAGGCCTGGTAATTAATTGATTGGGCTGACTGGCATGGATTCCATATACAAGGGCATTTATGTGGCTCCCTACCCATGCTGCAATTTAAATAACCCCATCATGTAATAATAAAGAAAAAACGTCGCAGCTATTTGCAGTCCCCCCTACCAATGCTTTGCTAGAATGATAAGTGGTAAAAATAACCTTTTTTTTTACTAGCACAAAGGTAGGGTGAATCCTATAGCTGCCATCCTCAAACCACTTTCTCGCAATTAAACTGATCATTGGAGAGAGTTATTTGAGGGTGGTACGCTTGCACCGTACAGACGATACATTTCTGAACTGATCTGTGTCAGCGCAACCACAAGACATGCAAAAAGAGAGAGCAATAACTCAATCATGGAGCACTGATGATTACCCCATTCTGTGTGCAAAATCTTTAAATAGATATGCCCGGCCTCAAATGAGTGTCCAAAAGGTTCTAAACCAGAAATCCTGCAGCCAGGTGGATAGGTCACAGAATGCAGCCGTGAGAGTTACTGTATACTCTTGGTTTAACTACTCCCTCTAACCATGATTTTGGGAAAATTTGGTACTATATTTTGAGGCAACAAAAGCCCCAAACAAACCCCACAATATGTAACAACAACACTGGAGGTGTATCAGCATCTGAGAAAGTAGTAAAAAGTGACACAAAGGCATTCACCAGGATTTAACCCTGAACTCAAAATCAAGTGCTACTTGTTTCCCCTACACAATTACTGCCTTCTGTACCAGAAACAGAGAACAAACCATCTCTAACAGCCAAAGACTCTAACAGCAGGTAGGTTACCAAGAATTCAATTATCATTATTTATATTGTGTTAGCAATGTACCTGGTGCTGTACAATCAGTTCCCCTACTCCAAGGGGCTTACAATTCCAAATCAAGTCTTTACTTACAGTGAATCCGTAAGTACTTACCTTACTAATAAACTTAGAGGACTGCATAAGACCCCTTTCCCCCTTCCCATCCAGTTTTAAAGAAATAAAAACTCTTCCAGAACAAAATCAAACCTCATCCAAGAAAACCACTCTGCCGATGTCGCTTCTCAGCCTGCCCGTCCACAAACCCGCTGCCTAATAATCAGCATAAGGAGCTAACAGAGGATACTTAAACGCTGGCATTTCCCAGCTAGAAGAGACTGGCTTTACAAAATTCCTGAGACTCAAGCGGCTGTAACCGCAGAGGTGTCGATGTCTCTCTCTCCGAGATAGATCCATTTGGGCAACGGGCAAGAAGCAAATCAGAGAGACTCTTTGGGCAGCAATTCAAGAGGCAGGTCGACTGTGCTAGATCGTAAGAGACGCGCTACAGAGGGGCAGGCACTGGCTGGAAATGAATTCGCCTAGCACAAAATACAGCCGGATTTCCCAAGCGAGATCTCTCGGCAAGGCAACCCCAGATCTCCGAGTCGACCCACCTGTCCGCGGCTCCTTTCCCCCTCATCAAGCGTCTCTCATCAAACCAGCTGCTTTGTTTGGACAGAAAAAAGCGGCCCGAGCCTCTCCCCGTCTGCAGCAGCCTGGAGACTAGTGTCATTGATCGGTGTGAGGAGGCAAGTTAAGCCCTTCTTGGAGCGGGTAGCAGAATTCACTCCCACCACTCCCTCTAACCCCAAAGTATTTGGCAGCCTGCCTCTCCACCTGTACTATTGAGACTGAACCCAACCAGCAGCCTGTGGGGCAGCAGCGTCTCCAACCAACCCATTCTTCACTGCTTGGGAAAAGACTTTTCTTCTTTTTTCCCCCGGTTTAAACAAAAGGCGAAATGAAAGCAGATTATTTTAAAACAGAATGAATATCTGGGGCCCGGGGAAGGGAGGGGCACCCTTTGATCCAGATCCAAAGTTGTTCCAAAGGCACATGGAGACACTTGAGTTACATTTTTAATTATTAATTATTATTTTATTTTATTATAGCACCAGCGATGCACCTGGGCACATCTGCTCAGGAAAGATCCGCCTCTTTCTGTAAACTCACCGGTAGTTTTATTTTTAATCTCTTTTTTGTTTTGTGTTTGTCTTCAGTGCAACAACATTACGGAACTTTGGGGGGAGTCGTTTTTAGGCTTTCTTTACAAATTAGAAATGATTTGGACTTAATTTAAGAAAAAAGTCAGGTACTGCACAGGAATCTGCAAGGCAAAGACAACCATTCTATAGGGTTTTTTTAGACAAGCCCCCATCACCCACTCATCATGCATGTTGCAGGACTGCATAGGGCCCAATGCAGCCCCACATGTGTGATGGGTGGGAGGTGCTTGTCTAAAGACACCCATAAAGTCACCTTTATTTAGACCAGGGGAGGGGAACCTGGCACTGTACCTGTGGACTGGAGGGTGGCAAATGTAACCCCAATATTTAAAAAGGGTAACAGAGGTGATCCTGGAAACTACAGACCGGTAAGCTTGACGCCTGTGTCGGGCAAAATGGTGGAAAGTTGGAAACTATTATTAAGAACAGAATCACTGGGCATATTGATAAACATGGCTTAATGGCAAAGAGTCAGCATGGATTTAGCAAAGGGAAGTCATGCCTCACTAATCTCTTGGAATTCTTTGAGGGCGTAAACAAGCATGTGGACAGGGGAGACCCAGCAGATATAGTGTACCTGGATTTCCAGAAAGCTTTTGATAAGGTCCCACATAAATGACTCTTGAGAAAATTAAAAAGCCATGGGATAGGAGGTAGTGTTTTGCTATGGATTGGTAACTGGTTAAAGGATAGGAAGCAAAGAGTGGGACTAAATGGCCAGTTTTCACAATGGAGGGATGTAAAAAGTGGTGTGCCCCAAGGATCTGTACTGGGACCAGTTCTTTTCAATGTATTCATTAATGATCTGGAAAAGGGTGTTAAGAGTGAGGTGATCAAATTTGCAGATGACACCAAGTTATTCAGAGTAGTCAGAACACGAGCAGACTGTGAGGAGCTGCAGCAAGATCTTACAAGACTGGGTGCCTGGGCATCTAAATGGCAGATGAGATTTAATGTGGACAAGTGCAAAGTGATGCACATTGGGAAAAATAATCCAAATTATGAGTACACAATGCTGGGTACTAAGCTAGGAGTTACCACTCAGGAAAAGGATCTGGGAGTGATTGTGGATAATACACTGAAATCCTCAGCCCAGTGTGCCGCAGCGGTCAAAAAAGCAAATAGAATGTTAGGAATTATTCGCAAGGGAATAGAGAATAAAACTGAGGATGTCATAATGCCTCTATACAAATCAATGGTGCGACCGCACCTTGAATATTGTGTGCAGTTCTGGTCGCCCCATCTCAAAAAAGACATAGCGGAACTAGAAAAGGTACAGAGAAGGGCAACAAAAATGATCCAGGGTATGGAACAGCACCCGTATGAGGAGAGGCTTGATAGGTTGGGGCTCTTCAGCTTGGAAAAGAGACGGCTGAGAGGAGATATGATAGAGGTCTATAAAATCATGAGTGGTGTGGAACTTGTAAACAGGGAACGGTTATTTACCCTCTCAACTAGTACTAAAACTAGGGGACACTCCATGAAACTCACAGGTGGCAGAGTAAAAACAGACAAAAGAAAGTATTTTTTCACTCAGCGTACAATTAGGTTGTGGAATTTACTGCCAGGGGAGGTGGTCAAGGCCAGCAGTATAGCTGAGTTTAAAAGAGGTTTGGACAAGTTTCTGGAAGATAGGTCCATTAGCAGCTATTAGCCAGATAGGATTGGGGAACAAAACCCTTTACTGTCGGGAGCCTGGGGATGACCCACAGGGAATGGATAGCATGGTGATCTGTTGGGTGCTTCTCCCAGGCCCCCGTGACTGGCCACTGTCGGAGGCAGGATGCTGGGCTCGATGGACCATTGGTCTGACCCAGTATGGCACTTCTTATGTTCTTATGTTATGTTCTTAACCTCAGTAGGGCTGGCCTTAGGATTTGCAGGGCCCAGCGCAAAAATAAAATGTGGGGCCCCTGGTGGCTCCTCCCTCTTGAGGGCAACCTCTTCGGTGCCCTGAAGTTGGTCAGTGTTTGGGGCTCCGCTGAGAGGGAGTGGTGCCCCCACCTGTCCTGGTGAAAACAGAAGCCACTGCAGGGCCCTCAGAAAGAACGGGGCCCAGGGTGGCTGCCCCAGCTCGCCCTGTGGTAATGCCGGCCCCGAACCTCAGGCCTGGGCCAGGGGACCAAATGCAGCCCGTGGCAAGTTTGTATGTGTCCTCTTCCTAGTTCCTGGATTTGGCCCCTGGATCCAGTTCCTATCCCTGAATGCTGAAAGACTGAGCAGCACAGGGGAAGGGAGCAGAGATGAGGGCGTGCACACAGGGAGAGGGGACAGATCCACAATCTGGAGCCTCCTTTTCTTAAGCACATTGCTTAAACCCCCACCTTCTATTTGGTCCTCAGAACTTGTACTACTAAGTGGCCTAACCCTCACCCCTGATTTGGACACTAAGAGTCGACAGGCAGCGAGAATGTGGCTGTAATGGGAACAGGTATTGCGGCTGCACGAATCTGGGGGAGCAGGGACCCCACTCTTTGGTAAAGTTGTGCCCCATGCTGTTTGGAGGGAGGTAAGGGGGGCCATTGCAACCCAGCTACACTGATCTGGATGGTTATGGCTCTAGAACGCCCCAGGACAGGTGGGGAGTGGGCATGAATCAGAGAAGGCTGCGCAACTTTAAAGAGCAATAGGTACAGTAATCTCCTCCCAGGACGCTGCCTCGGGTTTCTCAGAGTAATTAGTGGAGTGTACAAATTATAATAATGTACAAAATAGAATAGGCCAGTGCTTTTTTTCTTCTTCTTCAGATGGGTGATCTCCTTTTGAGATTTAACTATAACCCTGTGATCCAAATGACGAAAGAGACACGCAGAGTCTATCTGCCAGGGTCATGCCGTGTGTCTCCGCTTGGGGTTACGGTGACCCGCTTGGGAACCTCTAAGACAAGCGTGCATTAGACCTGTACATTTTATAGTGCGTGGATGGCCAAGGAATGGCTTTGCCAATGGCCAGAGATAGAAACAAAGGGTGTCTTTAGATGGACATGGGGGTGCTCCCCCACAGACCTGCCGCGGGGTTGCACCCCCACATCTACATGATTGCGGTCCCACCTGACCCAATGTTGCTGTGGCCCCCGGTCCACTGTACAGCCCCCCCCCCACACCGTAGAGCTGTGAGTGGATCAGCCACCACTCTAGGCTGCCGCCTGCACCTCTATGGTACTGCCTGAAGCAACCGCTGGCCGAAAGCAGAGCTGCAGCGGCATCTGCCGAGTAGAGACTGCAGCTCCACCTCTGGCGGGTGCCCCACTCTGCTTGCGGGATGTCCCAGGGCACCGCAAGCGGGGCTGGAGTGGAGCAGGCAGCACCTGCTCCGCCTCTGCTCCACCTGCACATCTGGAGGGCCGCCTTTGAACGGACGGCCCGCCCGCCCGGGTGTGAGGTGGAGCAGAGGCGCGGGTGCGATCTGTGTAAAAGCACCCAGAGTAGTTGAGATTATCTCCTTTCTTGGACCAACTTCTGTCTGCAAGTTTGCAGGCCACACTGGGCCCTTCCTTGGGCATGTAGGGAGTCGGACATACCAGATGGAGCAAATGCAAGGCAGGCATATATCAAATAAAAAACCCTCTTCCATTTAAGAGAGGGGTGTGGAATCTCAGCTCTGGGGCCCAACACAGCCCACAGCTCATTTTTATATGGTTCCTTTCCAATTCCTGGATCTGGCCCTTGGATCAAGTTCCTACCTCAAAGCACTGAAAAACTGAGCTGAAGAGAAGGGGGGAGAGATGAGGGCAATGGGTGCGCACACAAGGAGAGTGGACAGATCCATCATCCCTTAAGCACCCTGTGTCCCCAACTTCTATGGGGGTCTCTGAGCTTGCACTAATTTTCAAAGTGGCCCTGGGAGGGGAAAGGTTCCCCAACCTTAGTTTAAGGGAACAATTAAGGCAAAAAATTAGCAAACGTAAATCCCCCAAAGAATGGAAATGCCAAGTTAAGGCTGCCACATGCCTCAGACATCAGGTTTACTTTGTCCTTTATGTGTTTTATTTAGTAATGATAACAGGATCCCAAGTCGGGTGGTGAATGGGGTTAAGTATCTGTGCTTGTGTTTTTAGTATTCACATTTATTTGTATCTTTACCCATGTTCACTACATTTTCCCCATTGCTGCCAGTGTGGAAAACGCAGGGAACACGGTTCCCTGAATATGGTTATTTTGGCACAGAAGTGCAGGGAGGCTCTGCCATTTTGACAGGCCTATAAGGGAAGGAGAGCAGTCCAGCTCCAAGGTGGGCTGCAGTTTCTGGGGTTAGGTTTGAGACCTCAGATGTCACATTTTGGGGGGAAATGTGCGTTCACATACACACGCCTAGTATTTGTGCTTCAAATATGGAAGACCGGTGGGGCTTTGTGCTTATTCGTGCTTTGCTGAAACCCAAATGCATAGCCAATTCCAAGTATATCTCCAGTTCATTCCTACTCATTTAGAAAAAGTGAAAGGTCGTAGCCTTCTCTAAACAGCCTGGGAAGCTTGGATATTGCCACCTGACATCATACCCCACAGGTTATAAGTGAGTACAATATGTATCTAGATCTTTCCTATGTATTTACTGGTAACATGGTGCGTGACGTGAGGCACATGACTACAAAGTGATGAAGAAACTCACCCAAGGCCGTGCAGCAGGTAAGTAGCAGAGTTGGGAAGGGAAACCTTGTCTCCCATCCCAGTGCCCTCTCCACTGCCTCCGGTACATCTGTGGTGGATCGACTAACATGAATCTGGGTTTCTCACATGAGTGAGGTGGAGTAGGAGGAGCCCTTTCCATTCATGTAAATCAGTGGTTTCCAAACTTTTTGCCTGTAACCCATATAATCCTGGAGACAATGTAGCTCATATGATCTCTTTTATTGGACTAACTTCTGTTGTAAGAGCGTACAAGCTTTCGAAACACACGGGGGGGCCTTCCTCAGGCATGTGACAAGTCAGAATAATATAAACTGAGCAAATGGAGGACAAGTGTGTAAAAGAAGGCAATAACTTGGGTGGGAGTGGACAGGATAAAACCGTCAATAATGTGGGAGGAGACCCCAGCGGGAAAAGACATAGATGTCACACATTTAAAACATCATTGATGAGGGCAGAAGAAACAATAGAAAACAGTAAATGCAGATCGGTCCAATCAAAGAGATTACCAGAACGACTCTGTCTCCATCTCTTACATTTGGGATCAAGCTGGCGGCGACCACCCTCTCTCTCCAGATAGATAATTTTGTCACACACACACACACACACACACACACACACACACACACACAGCAGCAAAGCCATGAAAAATGTATAAAAAACCATCTTGACTGTGATCCCCATCTACAAATGGTGTGACCTGGAGTTTGGAAACCTTTAGTCTAAATACTCTCCTAGCCTCCCCGCTTTGTACCCAGATTCCTCTTGCCTGTCTGTAACTTTTCAACTATTCCCCTAAGTGAGTTTCAAAGTAGCAAGTCAAGCAGGGCACACACACGCAGATAACCCAGCAGTATTCTTTCCTCCCTCTTTCCTGAGGTAATAGGATGACAGCAGGGCAATTTTCATTTTTTTTAAAGGCACATTAAAATAAAGGCTAAAAGAACTGGCTATGTTCAGCCTAGATAAAAGAAGACTGAGGAGGGACATGATAGCAGTTTTCAAATATGTAAAGAAGATGCCACAGTGATGATGGTTAACATTTGTTCTTCCCTGTCACAGAAGGCAGAACAAGAGGGAATGGGGTTTAAATTGCAGCAAGGGAGAGATTTTGGTTCAATAGGAGGAAAAACTTCCGAACACCTAAGAATGCTTAGGCAATGAAATAAGTTGCCCAAGGAGGTGGTAGTGTCATGTATCTTGTATATAGGCATATATGTTTGACCATCTGTGTTGCAATATATTGGAAATCAGA